>PNEQ01028006.1:0-76079 GCA_003012365.1 Medauroidea extradentata
TTTCAATACTCGCACATGTAATCTAAATTTTATCAAAATAATGGGCGGTTGGCGACGCTGCAATCTCGGAAAAAAAAAGACGTCGCATAAACAAAAAGATACGATAAGATACTGCTGAGTACTATAAATGTAGGATCGCCACTCTGAAACTATAGTACGAATACGAATAAACGGGTACGTAAATTGATTAAAAACCGGTACGCATACATAGGTACATGTACCATGCAGCATGAACAACATGGCGGCTGATAGTTTACACTAAGCCGCCGCTGCATCACGCAGTGACCTTGAAGCATTCATAGCTGACTTGTTCGCACCAAAGTCGTATAAACAACATTCTCTGATAAGCTGAACGTAACTTCGGGATTACAATGCGATTCCTGCATTCAGTTGCACCATTTTAGGTAAAAATTACGGTATTACTCTGTTTTCGTGTTAACATCGTAATTTCGGTTTTATTTAGCTCATTTCGCGATTTTGTCGTGAATTTAGGTGAGTTTCGGATTCATTTCACGATATCGCAATTCACGAAATTTCGTGCCCCTATGGGTAATTAAACGTTACTGGGTCAATGGTAAGTCCTAATTTGTAAGATGTGTGATTATGTACGTATTTATGTTCAATGATTTGGTTGAATGAATTGGTTGGTTCAGGGCCGATAGTGACCGATGCCGATTTTGGGTATATCGGCCGATGCATCGGTTTCGGGATCGGTATCGGTCCATCTCTAGAAAATTGGGTTGTATTTTAATGTATGCTGACAAGTATATTGTTTTGTGAGGTGAACAGTGTTGCTTTGCCACAATCTACGAGTTTCAGTATTACTTGTTTTTCAAATCATTTTTAGAATAATTTAAAGTATGGTAAATTCCACTTGTTGCTGCATATATTTGTAATAGTTCTGATCTTTCAAGTGTGATTTTGATAGAGACAGAAGTCAGCTACAGAGAAAAGGAGGTAAGCGAGAGTATGAATTTTGATATTTAGTAGCCAAACAAGCATCAGTAGTTCACACCAAGCTAAGTTCAGCTCGCAATGAGCTCGCCAACACATCCAGCAGTTAAGTTGACTATCTGTTGTCGTCCGAAGAGAGTGGCTGCAGCAGAGGCTGACTGACCAGAGTTTTCACAGGGCAAGTATCCAAAATCTTTTTGAAAACGTAGGGAGTTCATGGAAAGCAGCAGAGGCCGACTGGCCAGAAGGAAAGAAACATAAGTTTTTGTTGATAGTAAATCTGTTTTAAAAGAATAAAACATATTACTTATCTGACAACACAAATTATTCTATACAAAATTGTACTAAGTGAATAGTACAGTTTTCAACCTATGATGAAACAGAACATGATATTTTTCATCTGTGTTTACTGCTTCAGTTACTATGATTGCTTTGCAAAAAAAGTACTGTAATGTGGCTGAAAAAACGCCACATTTGTGCTGTACCATTGAGGAGAATTTTACGAGTTAAACGTACAATTTTACTCATATATTTAGTTAATGTGTTTTTTTAACACTCCACAGAAGACATTATTCAAATAGTACAAACAATATACTATAGTAACTAGTCAAATAACAGTTCTAACATAAATAAAGCTAACAAAAATTTTATTAAATTATTTATTTAAACAGTTTAAATGAGTTTTGAAGAAATTATGATAATTCATCCCGACCAAGTAGGTACCTGTAGCCAGCAGCTAATGTCTTAACAAGTAAATATATACTCAAAAGTTTCAACTGCAGCATGCCTCTGGTTTGTCCACTATTATCGACATAAATTTGGCAGAGTGTCAATAACTACTGTGCTTTACATACTATACCTTAAACACTTGCCTTCACTGCTACAACTAAATGACATACGGTTCAACACCAATCAGCCACAAGCTAAAATAACATACAACTATCTTGCCAACATTCTTCAAAATTACAAATGCCTGTATTATAATTTTAATTTTGGACTTACCATCAAAATCACTGAAGACAATGTCACAGTCAGGGCCTTACAAAACATTCTAAATATGAAGTCTCCATTCTACAACACTTACCTAGACACTCAATACTTATAAATTACGTGTCGGTCTGAACTAGAGATTTACCACCAAATTCACCTTTCTTGTCATGAGGAATCCACAAAACTGTACATAAGCTACTTTAAAAATTGTTTAGCCTTGAAAATATTCCACAGACACACAACTTAAAATTACAACTAGGAACACAATAAATATGACCAGACCTCAACTATATACACACAATTTTAACCTCATCATTCCCTCTCCTCATGCTCTGTGCATATTAAATGCACTGTTAGATACATGTGACGTACAGAACGAATATTCTGATGCTGTCAATTACCTTAGCTTGATTTTCTGATCATCATGGGCTTTGATCTTCAACTCTCCATCTTTCACTAACGTACCATAATCCTTCAACTCTGTATTCTCTGGCATTTGCAGGTCAGATATACTATCCTGAAGGAAAAAAAAAAAAAAAAAGAAATATATCGTATGTTTGCATTATAAATAAAACAAGCACTACTGTACGAATATAAAAATAGCTCAACTTTCTTAGCAGTCATCATCGGCAATTTCTTTTGCTTTGTCAATTAACATAAAGACTATTATAGTACAGTTAAGTCCCGATTATCCATGCATTGATTAACCACTTTTTGGATTATCCGTGTGGAATTCTGTAAAAAAAATTGTAAAAATACCTTCTTGGCATATAAGAATGTTAACTCTAGCACAAGACTGGACTACAGTAATGAGAGTTCAAAATTACCTTTTCTTATGATTACTATATACCCCAGACATACTTTCAATTATTTTGGGAAAAGTGGTGGGGTATAGACAAGTAACTAGGGTATTTGTAGTCAAATGCTTAGTCATTATGGTGTTTCTGGGAGTTCTAATAAATTCCATTTTTTCCCCATTTTTACAATGGTGAAAGGACTATTTTCGGATTATCCATGTTTCCCGATTATCCATGTATTGCCTCCAATTAATTAACACAGACAATCGGGAGTTTCGTTATGCACACAAAATACAAGCAGTATTCACATTGTTGTACAGTACAGCCACACAATTTCAACCCCAATGTAAAGAAATATAGCTACAGTCACTAAAGACACTTGGACTATGTTTCAGCCAACCAAGAGATAAGTAGCAAATTGTTAGAAGGTATACGTGTTTTGCTATCAGAGTTGCAACTAGCATAATCAATTAGTAATGCCAACCATGAGTTATAATTAAATGACAGCCAAAATACTTTAAACAAAAAAATTACTTTTGTTTGTCCAAAATAGAGTTAAAAGTGAACATTCTAAAACTAAGTAACTAGCCAAGTGTCTAGCTGCATGCTTGGTGGCACCAGAGCCGTCAGCATTAGTTTGATATTTAAGACTGCGTACTTACAATAACGGTAAAAAAAAAAAAGCAATAGAAGCAACAAAGGCCAAGGATAATAACTGTACTCAAATTTTTATTTTTAAGTTAGAGCAACCCAAAGTTAAAATTCTGATACTCAAATATTTGCACGCAGTTTCTTAAACGTGTACTACCAGATTCTTTCAGGGCACATTTTGTGTACGCATGTATACACATGTATGTTTGATGATCCAGTCAAAATAGACCTTCAAGGTTACAATGATTCACATAGAGCTGAAAATTTGTACTAATGTTCAGAACAACATTATAAATTACATATGGGAAGTCCCCA
The DNA here is from genome assembly GCA_003012365.1 of Medauroidea extradentata. NCBI lineage: Eukaryota > Metazoa > Arthropoda > Insecta > Phasmatodea > Phasmatidae > Medauroidea > Medauroidea extradentata. The sequence continues at coordinate 3,708 of PNEQ01028006.1, forward strand.
TCGATCCCACATCTGCAAAAAAATTTTATTCACGATCAAAGTTCGCAAAAATGGGTTTCTTGCACTTTTCAGCCAAAAGGCAAGTTTTATTATAAAAATTGGTCAGACAAAAATTGTAGAGCACTAAATTATCTATAAAAATTGTTCTTACACTTTTTTTTTTGTTTTTGAGAAATAGCAATTCAAAAAGTTGAGAAACAATTTTTCTCCATAATATGCACACATTTCCACGCTATCTGTGTGATAGTGTACTTGGCACTTTTTTTAACGTGGTTTCCCTGGTAGGCCTATTCCAGGATTTATTGAGGTCCTGTTTAATTAAATAATATGGTATTAAATAAAAAATTGTACTATTATAATATCTTCTTCTTCTTCTTCCTGCTGGATACAAGTAAACTGTTCTAATAGTAATGTATCAGATGTCTCCTCGCTGATATCTTTATAATCTTCTTCTGACAGCAATTTGAACATTGGAGCACGAATGGCCTTGACAATTAGTACATGCAGATGTACAAAACAATCCAACTTTTTACAGCTGTATTTAGCATTACACCCATTTTTGCAATTGCAAAAAATTGTATTAAGGAGTTTTTACGGCACAGGTGAGAGTAAAGTCTGGATTGGTTCCAATGTATTGTAAATTAACTTCCAACTTCAGTCTTCCGGGTCCAGCTGATTACCAAGCCACACCTGAACTTGATAATATACCTTCAGCAGAAGCAGAGGTTAGGGGAAGATAAGCTAATTGTACTTGTTTATTGTTACAAATTTCTGGTCTTTTAGGGATTCAGAAAATTCATCACCTCTTTCAAAACTTGCATCAATCAACGTCTACATGTGACGATCAACAGTAATAATTTCACTTTCAGACAAATGTTTACTACAAATAAAGCAAAATTGCAAAATTTTTTTTTAAATTAAAAATGGAACAAACCTTAATATGAAATATTAACAATAACCACAGGTTTTCACTATGAAGGAACATTCAAGACTTATAATATTTTGTTTAGGCCTTAGAGAAAGGAGCAGGTATACGACAGTCACCATGTGGACAAATTAATAACAGACAGATGATGTCCAAGGCTTTACGAGCAAGGCTCGGAAGGAAGGTGTTCCTTTGATTTTGTTCATTTATTTCGCGAACGCATAAGGAACGAGTTCTTTTCTTGACATGTGAATGAAGTTCAGAAATTCATTCTTTTCTTTTAGGAACTTGAACAATATTTTTCGTTCCTATGTTAGTTCACTTAAGCAAACTATTTTTAATATGTTATTTGCTATATTTGTTACTAATCAAACAACTAAATTATAATTTTGTACAGTAAACGAAAAAATATTCAGCAATTAGGTTGCGACAATTCCTTGATATAATAAAAAAAGTAATTTACCATTTGGCTGAGAAAAAAAAGTGAACTTTGACCTTGAATAAAGTTGTTGCAGGTGTTGGATTGATGGGGCCTTATCACATTTCATTTATAATGGTGTTCTGAACATTCATACAAATTTTCAGGCTCTATGCGAATTATTGTAACTTTACCCCTATTTTTTGAGCTTACTTGACCAGATTATGAGAATTACACCCCATAATATAATATTTCTACTTCATGATTCCCACATAGGAGACACTTGAGACATTATAGATGGATCATAATAAAATGAGCACTTTTGATTACCATCTTGTCTACAATAATAATTAGAAAATATACTATGAATTGTGACCTTAGATGTTAACTTTAGAGTACAGTACTACATGCTATGCACTTTGATTGTTACTTAAGTTGCTTTGATTATATAAAAAAGTGGCAGGAAAATATAAATTAATTTAAAATAAACACAGTAACTATGTTGCAATATTACTCTCAGAATCCATTTTAAATAATATTTAAACATATTTTTGTTTAACATACTTGAGTAATGTAATAATGAATTGGATTTCTTTCACATTCAGTGGGTGAGCTATTTACTGATGCAACACAGTAAGTGGCTACAGTATTACTAAGAAATGTTATGACTATATAAACTGTAATTGACTAAATAGAAAAGATAACACCCAATTTCCTTGTTTCTAAATCACAAGAAAAATTTTAATTAACTCAAAGCCAAGCTTGAATAGGATAAGATTATTGTTCTGCTAGACTTTGACGCACCCTGCAAGGTGCTTAGATATATTTTACGCTCGGCCCCGTAATATTAGTAACATGTAAGAGTTAGGCCTACCTTATTTTTGCCCAAGGGGTCACCTGAATCCAGTATTGTGAGCCATGTTGCCGTAAAACGTAAAACTAAAGGTTTAGAGATGTTTATATTTACCGTTTTTGTATGTATATATTCACGCCCGCCATACCCAATGTAAAAAAACAGATAAGACGCAATGCAAATAATGCCAGGCGGCAAATTATGAACTTTTAAGAGAGAAAGTGTGTATATGATTATTGTAAACTTGTTAGTATTAATTTTGTGTATTTATTTAGTACTTTTGTTTATTTCTTTTTGGCAACACGGACATTTTCACGGCCCTGCGGGAAAGTTTTAAATAGAGTCATGTATTTTTTTGCCAAGTGTGGGAGATTTGTGGGTGTTGGAGTGGTGCGCCTGCTAGCCAGCAGACGGCCTCATCTCCAGCGGCGGCCATTTTCACCACATACTGACGATACTTTAAGCCCCCCTCAAGGGTATATAAGGCGGGCGCTCGCCTAGCCAAATCGTCAGTCTAGGGCTCGGGCCTCCTCCCCGAGCAAGCCTAGGCACCACCCCCAACCTCAAAAGGGTTGCTTCCTGAGAAGGAAGCGGAAACCCGCCCCTCCTACCTGTTCACCACTACCTATCTACCGTGGGTTGCTTCCTGAGAAGGAAGCCTAAACCCGCCTACCCATCCTCTATACAGGTTGCTTCTTGAGAAGGAACCGTAAACTTGGTCCTACCCACTCTTGTGCTGAAAGCGCAGTTCATAAGGAGACGCGCCCTAGCCGCGCGGGCAGTATTAGGGAATGCACCCTACCGCGAGTCGTCACGAGGCGCATATCTGTGACCGCCGGATGCGGAAGTAGAGCCAAGTCCGTGAGAAGTTCCGGGGCTCCGTGCATAAATGACCACGCGGTCGAGTATAGTGAATATTGTAAACTAGTAGTGTATAAAGACCTATGTATGTAAAAACCGAATGTATTAACCAGTGTGTAAAGTCAGTGATTGTAAAAGTGTACCAAGGGATAACAATATACAGTTCAAACGTATTTTTATAGTTTCATTTCTAAAGTAAAGTACTAATGTCTGATTCAGAGTGCCTAATAATTAATATTTTGCCTGAGGGAGCTGTTCTAAAAATGGTGGGTGGTTAACATGCCTACCCCCCTTCATGAAAAGGGAGAATTTTCCCACTCTGCTGTAGAGACTGTGTTGTGTCGACTGCCCAGGAAACCACTCCCCTTGGGACATTTAGCAGCCTCTCCTCCCCTTCAGGGAACTCTCATGCTCAAACCTTATCACAACCCTGAAGGAAACATAAATTCAACCCCTTTGCCAGCAGAGTGGCGACAACTTAAGTGAAAATCTTTTTTTTTTTAATTCGGCTTTATTACTTAGAGATAGTTTACTTATATAAAAAAAACAGTACAACTTTCAATTTTCCTAGATAAAAGTTCAGCTGCCTGCTGTTTTTACAAATTCAAATGTAGCATCATGTGTGATAAAAATTAATTTTTAAAATCATGTCATAAAAAAATAAAAGGCTGTATAAAGTTAAGCATATGAAATACAAGGCACCCGTTCCAACTTGCAGTAAAATAATGTTAATCAAGCAGTCTACAAACTTGGTTACTTACAGAAACGTAAATACACTCTTGAGTAATTGCCAACCATCAATCACTGAAGAACATGTATCAAACATAACAAAAATGTAATATGTTGCAAACAATAAAATCAATCACATACCTGTATCTTCCTCATTATATCTAAAGTATCACTGTCCCGTTTCACTTCATTTATGAACTGAGCAACATCTACCATTGCTTCCTTTGCTCTCTCTAGACCTCGATAGTCTTCATGATTCTGAAACACCAATCAACTTACTTTACCTACTTGTAAGAATAACTCACTCACAATTTACTAACCATACATAAAAAATAAGCAACATGAATTACTTGTATTTATGGTACTTACTGGTTGAGTTTCTTTGATAAGTTTCTCCAAAAGTAATGGATATTTCAGTATCCTCTGCATTGGCACAGACAGTATGTCTTGTAGCTTAAATTTTCCTTGATTTGTTTCAAGTTCACATTTCTAAAAAACATTTAGAACATAATACAAATCAAAGTTAACAACTGTAAATAGAATAAAAGCAGCTAAAAAAAAAAAAAAAAAAAATAGCCAAGTGTAACATTCATTACAACCAAAACATTTCTGTACATTATGTTGACACTGTAAATATCCCCCCACCCCTTTTTTCTGTATTCAGGTGGCCATCTGGGTGAACGTATTTTGCGCATTCGAGGCCCAGAAGTGCGGAAGCGGCAAGGGGGAGGCTGCAAGTGCATTGCCCTAGCCTCTAGTTACAAGTTACTAAACTGCTGTGCAGTCTTCTCGCCGACATCGCGCCTGTGTGAGACTTTCAGTGGCAACCCTATAATTACATGACGTATAATTAAAGATAAAGCGATATTGTACCCGTCTATACCTATTAAAAATTCTACACTGAGATTTACATGCCTAATATAGACTGCAAAAACACCCATTCTCATCATTTTCAACCACTAGAAAATATGATTTAATGAGTAGTGATGAACTTGAAATGGGTATACACACATGTAACATTCTTTAAATGCCACATATTCCTGTGTTGAGCAATAGCTGAATAATCTGCTAATGCCCGAAGCTCTGCACACCACTCGGCAGCCTGGGCAGACTGCCACCTTAAGCTGCATTTACACAGTGCAAAATTCAATTTTATATGAGACTTCTAATGCCAAGTGAACGCTGCACAGGCTGCGGCAACACTGTCATAATCGCTGCCGGTCTAACATGCCCATTTTATTGCACAGGTTACATTTAACCGCCACCACTCCGGTGTGTGAGATCCTTAATGTGCACAACATGATGTGAAGCTAGAGAAAAATAAAAGATGAAATAATGCCGGATTGTTTCCTTTTTTACTTCTCTTACAGTTTTCAGTGCCATGCTGGTACTTTTATTATTGCCATGATGTAATGAGGAAAAAAAAAAGAAACATGTCTGTTGCTTCACACACACCCCTCCGTCTGGCCATCACCACACACGAAAACAAAGATGAGAGCTCAGAGAGAGGGAGAGGGGAAAGACAGACATGAGAGTCTGCTTTACAGCCAGACAGGATGCAATTTGCACTTGACTGTCGAACAGTTATGGAGGTAGGGCTTGTTTGGTTGCAGCTGCGACGTAGACTAGAAAAGGCCAGGCAGTTGATGCAAACGAACACAAACACAATCTGTTTATTTGCGGGGAAGGGATGAATGGGTATTGGCTGGCGTAGACAGTCAGGAGGGGTGTTATATATTTTTAGCTGTGTGTTTCTTACAGTAGAGCAGCCACCAAGAAAAACTCAACACGGATGAGCAACAAGCGGATCAAATATATTTTTCAGCCGATATTCCCCCCAAAATTTTCGACTTTTAATTCTAATTTCCTCAAAAATGGGTTGTAAACTTGAGATGGTTATAATAAATGGGTGTGATAGGTAACAATGAGATTTTACTGTATACTATTTATTGTCATTTCAAAAGTTAAATTGTTATTAAGGTATAATCTATACATCTTGATTGTTACTTAGATTGCCTGATATATATTAAAAAGTGGCCAGAAACTCAAATAATTTTAAAGTTAAAAAGTAAGTTAAGTTACGAAAGTGTTCACTGTATCCCAAACCACCTACAAAGTGTTCTTTTGTGTTTAAGGTAATAGGGACACACATTTCCTATTTTATGGTACTTATATTTTAAAGTACGTTTATTTTAATGACACTGGTACCACACTTTATTTGCACCTGTATAATTTGAGAAAAATGTAAATAAAAAGATTATTCTAATTATTTCAGTTAAAAATGTGTCACCATGTTAACGTACCTGTCATGTCACTATACATGCTATTGTACGTATGACACAAGTTGCAGCAACATAAGTTCAAGTCATGAAATTGTGTTAAATCTAGTAATTTATACAGTAAGAACGGGTATGGCTGGAACTCCAAGGAGTATAAATGTGTATTATTAGTTCCTTTGTACAGCAATACAAAGCAATTTACAACAAATAAAATATTTACTACATAGCATCAGCTGACAAATCAAGGTGGGCTGCATAGTTTAAGCTAAATGAAGCTACCTACCAGTCTGCTATTAGAGACAAAAATAAAGTTTATGTATGTAATGATCATATCAATGAAGTATTGTGTACAATATGACACTGTTAAAATAAAATAAATAAGTTCTTTTAAAATACAAGTTGTAGTCAATAGCTCTCAGTTTGAGACGAAATTTCAGCAGGAGGTTTAGTGTGTTTTACTGTTCAACTGCCTGAAGCAACTGCATTAGCAAATAAGTGAGTTCAGGGCACCCGTGATTGATAATTTGAGGGGTGGGTGGGTTCTTATGAAATTCACCAAAAGAAAGCAGCACAGCAGGCTGCAACTCCAGGAACTCTCACAAGAAATGTAACAATTATTGAAAGGAAAAAAATTTGTCTTTTAATAAAAAAGCTAGCTTCTACATAACCAGTTTCAGTAAATTTTTATAAGTTTCTTAAGTCCGTGTAAAATTCCAATAGTATACACAGTAGCACCTGTCCAGCAGTAGGTAACCAAGACATGTATGGCTACGTGATACATGTGTTAGTCAATAAGAATGTGTTTTCAAGGTTTATGGTAGCATTTGAAAATATGGTTAGCTACAGCCGGACAGGTACTACTGTGTATACTATTGGAATTTTACACGGACTTAAAAAAACATGTATGGCTATGTGATACACGTGTTTGTCAATAAGAATGTATGGTTAAATGTTGCTAGTGAGGTGTGCGAGTGGAGATGCAACTCAGCAGACCAACCTCCCTTCTTCATCATTCCTCCCTCTTTGCCGTGAGAGTCAGGCACGCACAAAAAAGGGCTTTTGCCCCGGGCCTCACATTGTAGAAGGCCTCACATTGTAGAGGGCCTCACATTGTAAAGGGCCTCACATTCTAGAGGGCATTACATTTGAACAAAAAATAAAAGTTAAAGGAGTTTTATTAAGTTCTCATTAACTTTTATGGTTTCTGTGAAATTAATTTTAAGTGTACAGTGCGTGTAAAGACGTCAGATCTATGACGCAGCCAACATGTAATAAAGTATGAATGCCTAAAAGCGCAGATTATCACTCAACTAGAAAAAAAGAGGGGGAGGGAGAGAAGCTCAGATTTACTTGCCCCTGGCCTCATATTCTAACAGTGGCCCTGGAAAAAAACAATTTCTCATAGGAAATGTTTGAAATGGTTGAATGATACAAATCTGGAGGAGACTATAAACAGATGGTACATCAGTAGAGAGCAAGAGGGGTTCAGGCATGGATCTAGACGTTAGTTTAAAGGGAGGGGCGGTTGTCAAAATAAATTTTATACTGATTTTCAACTTATGTATAGGCAAATATATTGTAAGCGCAGTTTCGCTGTACAGATATTTTGCCACTCGTAACATTACTGAAAACAAAAATAAAACATTTATAATACAACCTTATAGCCTGCAATACAAATTCAAATAATTACGTTCTATCAAATATGTGCCACAACACTGAAACAATGTCAACAATTAAACAAAAATAAATTACACAGGCACTGAACTAAAATGGCAACATATCCTGTTTTCTGAAATTTGAGTCACATTACTAAAAACAAAACAGTATTCCCTGTTATAAAATAAATATTATACCAAGAAATTTTACACAGACGAATGTTTGTACAAACAGGATTTTATAAAATGTGTTACATGATAGGAAAACGAATGTACTTTTATAAATTTAATTAACACAAACTTCTTATATTACATCACTTTTACACACCAAATTCAAGTACCCACACTTGTCTTTGTAATAATATGAGTTCCATCACTGAATAACATTTGATCTGTTTTAGAATAAAGAAACACACATCACATGTAGTCTACACATCCTACATTGCAGCAAATTTACACAATCTGTTTTGCTTCTTGGCATACACGTCTATTACTCTATTTACATCAACTTTAATATCACGATGAATGTTCAATAATGCAAGTCCCGTAAGCTTCTCTTCTCCCATGCGCGAGCACAGCCATGTCTTCAATCTTCGAAGTGTAGAGAACGACCGTTCAGCACTGGCTACACTTGAAGGAAGGGTCACTAAAATTTTTTAGCAAACAGTTGATTGTAGGGAAAAGTTCAGCATCACATTTTTCTAAAACTAGAAGAGCACTATCTGCAATTCCATGGACTGGCTCATTATCTGGGATTTCTCGTTCACACATTTTTCTCCAAACAACAAACTCACTGGCAATAATACGTTCGGCTACCCCCAAGTCCACACCAAAGAAGCTGTGATACTTTTCAGCTAAATAATTCAACGACGCTTTTACCTTCTCTGAAGATATTTCCTTAAGCATATTGTGTGGCACAAGCAGTGGCGGTCCGTCAATGTTTTTAGCTCAGTACTCTGAATATAATGTTCTACACCCCCTCACCCACTAAATCGCTATACTTTCTTTCCCTACTAATAATCATAATTTACTCAAAGGTTAATACTTTTTCTTTACAAATATTGAGAAATTGCACTGTGTTTCAATGAAACCAGTAATATTTTTATGCGTCTCAGCAACGTAGCCAATAAAGTGTGTTGTAAAAATCATTCAATTTAAAGAATTAAGTTTAGTTTAGTATTCATTGTAATTTATAACTACTCTTGTCTTCTTTGAAAAAATAATATTTAACAATATTCTCAGAGTACGTCTGATCAGCAGATATTATAAGATGTCAAACCTCTTCACCGACCATAATACACACATTGTTGTACAACTGTTGCATGGCACAGTCTGCGCCTTCACATACGTATGCAACTTACCCAACAATACAAAACTGGTTTAACTTGCAAAAGGAAAAAACATGTCTACAGACAGTTTGTGATAATGTGAGTAGTCTACTTACAACAAAAGCCCTGTTCGATTTCTGTTGTCAGCTAGTGTGTATCTTTCCGCTTCATATTAACAAAAACATTACCACGTGTTTTTATTTGAGTTAAATTTAACGTGTAAAATCTTCTGTTAATCCCCTTTAACAAATGTTACATGCTTAGCAGAGGTTGGTGAAACCGGGCCATTGGCTTTTTTTTGTGGCTACATTAGACTGCTCCAGGGCCTACTAAGTTTGATAAAATATCACGATTTCATAGTTACAGAAACAGCTTAACACTTACCATTTTGCCTGAAATCCTTACAAAAATGAAAGATATTGTCTTAAAAAACACATTTCAAACGGTGTAAATAATATAACGATTGGAAAAACAGTTTATCACACTGAAAAAGGTTTACAACGAGCTACCAGATTTATCTTCAGTTTCTACCCTTACACGATTGTGACATAAAAAGTGCTGCGCTCTTACAGTGGTACAATCAACCTCGTGAACTAAGACAAGCCGCAAGAAGTCGCCTGACAACAGCGGAAAGACAAGTTGGTGACATATTTATGATGTTATTTTTGCCTATAGTCTGTGGCCTAGGGACTCTAGGGGGGGGGGGGGCGACCGCCCCTACCGCCCCCCCCTTGGATCCGTGCTTGGAGGGGTTGTCGTGCGAGGTGTAGAACTACAAGCCGCAGCTGAAAACTAATCACATTTGACTAAGAAAATTTCTGTTGCATACAGTAATTTAGACACTAGTCCAATAGGTAGCAATCCATGGTCTTAAGTGCACTGTTTTAATATTTCTGTGTTTTACTTTTGGTTGTTTTTACTCTTAAGTCTGTAGGACATTATTAGAATTTATTGCTTTTCAATGTGACAAGTTGTGTAAGAATAAAGCTGTAAATTACATGTTTTATGTTTCAATTTATATGCATAAAGTTATATTTTAAAAATCTGTTATGTTAAAATTTGTTGTCATATTTCTGTACAGTGACCCAGAAGGATTGTTAATTAAAGTACTGTATTATTTACTCGTGTAAAAGAGGAATACTATTTTTGGTTCTTCTGAACTTTGTAGGAAGGGAGCGTAACTATCAGGCTAGCAGCTGGCTGCCCACACTGTGAATGTGGACGTTAAGATATTTTTCATGTAAACATCTCGTGATATGCGTGTGGTCACATGCTGCGTTTGTACTGCTATTGTGTTGAGAGTTGAGTTGAAAGTGTACCGGTCGAATTTGACTACATTCCCTTGCTACCTCCCTAGCTTATCTCCAACAATTATTTCTTATATATCTCTCTCACACACATACACATGTACATTGGCTGTCGCCAACCAGACGAGAAGGGAAAGAGAACTTTCATTTGGTAGAAGGGTGCCTTGGTGCCAGCTTCTAGCACAGAGATAAAAAAAAGGATAAGCCAGAAGTAGCATTAAAAAAAAAAAAAAGGAATCTGCCTGCCCAGGTTGTTTGACATTCTTTTATAGTCGTCCACGTTACAGTGATGATTTCGCCTCCCCCTCCCATAACTTGATACAATAATTACATACAAAGCAGTACTATGTATTGCCGCCTCTAACTTATAAAAATGACAGCTTACAAATTTCTTCACGTTTCTTGTGATTAATAACCGATTGGCCCTCCTCCCCGAATCCCCCACCATTAACACAGACATATAGTTACTCGCAAAACTTCTTCCCCCTTTTAGACTGAGTTATCGAGGGTTCACTGTAATTTGAAAACTCATGGAATTATTACTTTGCATGGTTGTACTTCGTGCAGAAATAAATCAGAAGAGTAATAATGTAAACATTAAATCATTTTTCTAGGCACCATTCTTATTCTAAACAAGCCACATTCACAACTGAATACACTCAAGAGCGACACACTTTGGACAGGAACACTGTTATTTCTAAGTCACATTATCATTATACTGCTATTGATGTTCCCCTTTAAATGCAGTGCCTTGCAATATGTTATTCAAATTCAGGTTAACTTGTCTGTTCTGTAACGTACTTTAACCTGGTAATACAGTAATAAGGGCAAGGAAGATGCCATTCCCTGCGACCACCAAGGGAGCCTATCTCCCTTATGTGGTTTACCAACTCTTGAAACCGACTGATATGTGTGCCCACATTTTGCTACACAATGCTGATAAAGTGTAAGTTACTCCGAAACCTCTATTTATTTGCCTCGTACCACGAACTTCTCATCCACGAACTTCTCATCCACGAATTTCTCATCCATGAACTTCTCATCCACGAATTTCTCATCCATGAACTTCTCATCCATTAAATTCTCATCTATAAACTTATCTTCTCGCACGTATATGTGATTTCGAGCATAGAAATTTAAATGCTACGTAATTCTTATGGTAATGAAACTTAATGTGGTTATTTGTTTTAGTCACGGGTGAGCAAATGTTCACCCCCTTATATCAGGGAGCCCTTGCCATCATTCATTGTGTTAAGAGAACTTGAGTCTTATCCCGTGCACACCAAAACTATAAATACATACTGAGTGTTTATTTATATAGCATCTAGGCATCGCCCTTGGCTTGAATAAACAGATAAGTTAGTGCAGTCCTTGCCGTAATTTGAAAACCAAAACAAATACTGAATATCCAACAACTTTCTCTGGCCCATACACATATTGCAAACGGTGACAATTTTGTAGCTAACTTTGAATATTATACTAACTAAAAAAATTGATTGCATCACTGTAATGTATTGACAATCATCACATTACTTAAATCAATGTAAGAGAAATACTTCTGCAGGCACTTCAGCTCAACAGTACAGTGATATACTCTATGGATGGCTTTATATATTGGCTATTTTAGGCTCATGTGAAATGAAATTATTCCTAGTAATATAATACAGTAAAACCCTGATTGTGAGTGTACTGGATTATTTTAATGGGCATCAATTTTGAGAAGACATTCTCAGTAACAAAAAAAAGTAAATATCAAACAAATACAAAAATATTTTTGTAAGTCCACAGTGACGAAAATACACTGGTAAATGTTGCAACTTGTAAATTGCATGTTAAGAGTGTGTAGTACATAAATAAACGCTGAAAACATTAATTGATTTCTACACTTTTTTCGAAGCCAACATGGATAAAATATTCAATGACAATCCTAGATAATGGTATTTGCCAACTTTATGAGTAAATATTTACCCAAGATTTCTAATTCATTACGTGTGATCTCTTGCGCCGCAGTTAAATGCATGAGGTTCCGGCATCAGAGATTGTTCCTCAGACGTTCTTAACACTGGAAACAATTTTATTTAAAATGTTGGCTAAAACTATTGTCTAGGATTGCTATAGTTTGATTTTTGCAAATTGGCTTCAAGAAACCTACAGTTATAGATTAACGCTTTTAGCGTTGAATTGTGTACCATGCCCTCTTAAGAGAAAAATTAAATCAGCCACCAATAAATTTAAGTGGTCACTTTCACGCCATGTGAAGCCATTCAAATTAATTAAGGTTCTTTGGACTGTATATCATTTAGGCACTTTAAAAATTTGGTGTTATACTAAAGGTGCAAATAGAAAAAAACAACAAAAATTATATACCACAAAAACGTATTACAACTAGTAACTTGACTTAGATTTACCACACTTCTGTATTTCTTAGTAAAAAGATGATGCTACATGCTAATGATAAATAAACACATACAATACAATCAACCTGAAGCCAATTATAAGTTTCAATAACTCACTTTTAAAGACATCAAATAAAAATAAAATAGTATTTTTATACTGCGATAGTTGTTTCAAGATAGCAGATTATCTAAGGTTTGAAAATTTTTGGAATTTTAAGGATAAGTGAAAGTGTAAAACACTTCCCAGAAGATTTCAGATTATTACTAATTTTGTTCACATCACTCTAAATGGAGTACATACTACTTACAATGACGTTTTGGTTGAGAATTTCATTTTTGGCACATAGTTCAAGGACATGTTCCTGGGCTCGAGTGAGATTGGCACAGTATTCTCCATACACCAAGAACTTTTCCCTCCAGTTGATGAACACTTCACTCAGTTTTGCCATGTTGCCTGGCGAGACAGCCTTCAACAAGTGACTGTAGAAACCTGAATGAATCTCGGACAACTCCTAAAAAACATCAGCAAACAAACATAGCCACATATGTATTTATACAGACTGCACTATAGCACAGGTTGAATCACTTGAGGAATGTAAAACAAATAACATTGATACATCTGACTTTCTCCCACATGCTTATTTTCAAGCAATTATATCAGCAGAAGGTATAATCTTTAAAACAGTTAGATGTCAAACTTATTTCAGTGAATCTTTCATCAACAAAAAATTGTGCACAAAAATGTTTGCACGACACTCCCAGATTCCAAACACGGTACGGTACGTCTGATACTGTACGATGTCTCGTTTTTAGAAATCAGAAACTACTGTATAAAAAACAACATATAAGTTGTGTTCTTTCGTAACAATAATGTTTAATACAGCAGGTTTTCAAAAAATGAATAGGAGAAAAATTTTTTCAAGCAAAAAATAAACACTGAACAATTAAAAATTAATAACAAGTTACATGTGTGTTTATACAAGACGATGTTCAATACGTGTTACAAGCTAATGGCGGTACGGTAAATAAATTAGAAAGTTATAGTATGTTGGGACCTAGTGACTGTCTGGATTTTGTGATATACTGTGCAGCAATTGGTTTATCCTGAGGGTTTCAGTTGGAACCAGCTATTGCTTGTTTGGCATTGGTCGTATGGCCATTCACCCTTCTGTCTCGGTGTGTTTGAAGTGAGGCCAACGTATTCAGCATCGCACTGTGTGCACTGTAGTTGATAGGTTCATTTATAATGCTGCTGGCAACAATGACAAAGAAGTGGAGAGACTGTACTGTCAGAGGTTCCCTAACAGACTGCAGCACCCTACTCACAATGTTCATACCGTTGACCACAGTATGCAGGGTACAGGTTCACTGTGCATCAGGAAGCTAGCAAGTAGTGCAAGGAAGACAGCACGGACATCAAGCATTGAGGAAGAGGTATTGAAATAAGGTCAGGAAACACCACCTACCAGCATACAGGCGATAGCATGAGCCATATACACTAATTGTCATTCTGTTGCACTAGTTTTAAAGAAAAAAGTGATTCGACCGTATAATGTACAGAAGGTATTGGTCTTACAGGAAGCTGACTTTTCTGCATGCGAGGAGCTCTGCCGGTGGTTGTTGAGGCAGAGCAACTAAGATCCACACTTTCTACAGCAGATACTATTCTAGATAAGAGCTGTTTCACCAGGGATTACTTGTTCAATACTCATAACACGTAGGAGCTGAGAAACACAACCAAACAATGTATTCAACAAGCCATCAACATATATTTTCAGTAAATATATGGGTTGGGATGATAAATGATAAGACCATACATTTTACCACCACGTCTCAACACTGCAGCAATTTCTGCATGAGGTTTTACAGGCCTGCTGGAGGATATCACTCTGGATATTCAAGTAGCTATGTCTGTCTTTCCAGTGTGATGGAGCACCAGTTCACTATGGCCTCTGTGTACATGACCACCTGAACACTGCTACTGGACAGCAATGGATAGGATGGAAAGATCCTATTGCTTGGCCACAGCGTTCCTCCAACTTAACACCTTAAGTGAATGAGAGTGATTGTGGTGCTTAACATTGAGGTCTTTAGCGCTGGTGAGGGGTGACAAGTGAGTGTGAAGCAGCGCCAGAATGAAGGGGCTGGGGAAACGGAAGATATCCGAGAAAATATGCCGACCAGTGGCATCACCCAGCACAATTCCCACATGCAAAAATCCAGGAACCAATCCCTGCCAGGAATCGAACCCAGGTCACCTTGGTGGAAGGCAAATGGTCTGACCATGTAGCCACCACAGCCGCAGTAGCGCCTTTAGATTTCTATCTTTGGGGCCATATGAAAACAATTGTGTATGTCACTCCTGTACGTACCAGAGATAAACGGGAGGTGAGGATAGATGTTATATTCCAGATCATCATAAATCTACCTGCTATCTTTGATGATGTGAGAGACAACATGTTGCAACGCTGCACTGCATGTATCGCATACGGTGGTGGACATTTTGTGCAGTAGATGTAACCCTTTACAAAATAAACCTGATTGCAAGTACTGATACACATGCATCTTTGTTAAAACCTAATGTAACCTTTCCTGCCAGGTTGCCTACTACCCTTGTTAATTTGTAACACCATTTTGGGTATAAAGAGGCATTTATACTCATTTTTGCAAATGCCATACAACTTCTATTACTCAGAAACAATGCAGAGGACTTAACTGTTTTCAATGAAATGACTAAACCATAAAACTAAATGGTAATTACTTTTAATGATTCTTATTCCATAACACAAAATACATCTGTAGAATGGTTAGTTCTGTATTGCTACCTGCTCATTAGCAAGTGCTGTGTAACTTTTTAGCAACAAAACTGATATTATTTGTACTCTGAATTATACACAAACAAATAAGCTAAAAATATTGCCTTAAAACTGCTTTACTTATGACAGGGTTTTGTGGAGGAATAACCGTCACCAACATTTTCAATTAATGCTTTGTTACAATTTATTTGTGTATATGAATGACAAAGAATTCAGGCACAAATAATTCTTTCAATAAAATAGGCTTGTGGGATAGCCAAAGTGACTTTTATTTTTCCAAATTAGCTTATCCAAATGTTATTACGTAATGTTACATTCAAACAGTCTACCAAATCATATTCTAAGCTCTACTGTAGTCTAATGTACAACAAATAAAAGAAAACACTGTATCAATACACTAGGGTCACACGTTCGATCTTAATACTTTAATCATAAAATAATATTACATACATAGTTGCCAGCTTGAAAACATTTCACTAACCATACATTTATTGAATTAACAAATACAAAACTAATGTAGAGTGCAGTTTTATAAATTCCAGTTACTGTATGTGTCTGCTTGAATTGTTTTAATTGGTCTTTTATGGACTCAATTTACAAATACTGCAGATGGTCAATCTGACAATAGCACAAATACAAAAAAATCTGGTTCACGTTGCCTTGCTCATGATTCAGTTTTTATTCTCGCAGAAATTTTTGATGTTCTGTACAACTTAGTTACAAATATAGCACAATTAATCAACTACGTACTTGGGAAAAGAATTACATAGTTTTAAAACTGTTTGTAAGGTTCTAATTTTCTTCATTTTTGAAGTTCAAAGGTGATCACATACGGCAAGCTGTCCTCCCTCTCCATATACTGAGCAACTTCTCTGCTGTACACCTAACCTTTCTAGATATTTTTGTGGTGCTTCGATTTCACATGTGTCTCACAATAGTGCTATTTTCATTATAACATTTGGCTTTTCACTTAGGATTTTGACTATAGTTTGACCAATCGGCCACTGCAGCCCCCTTAACGCCTTTAGATTTATACCTTTGGGGCCATGTGAAAACAATTGTGTACATCACTCATGTATGTACAAGAGATCAGCTGGAGGCTAAGATACGTGTTGTATTCTAGACCATCAGAAAAATGCCAAAAGGATATGTGCAATGTAAAAATAGGCTAAACATCATATATTTGTTACAAAAACATTTTCAGCCATCCTAAAATGCATCTGTTTATAGTGTATTCCTGCAGAAGTGTTTAGGTTGTTTATTTCCTTCAGCTTATCATGTTGAGTCAGAAGTTGTCCGCCAATAAACATATGTTAAATTGTCAAACTGTAGTACAAAACTGAAAACTAAAATTGTAATGCAGTACAATCACACATCAATTATTAACCGGCCCAGTCAATTCTATATTTCAATAGTAACACGTCCTGTTTTAAGGTAATAAGACTAATGAAAATGGAATAACACAAAATAAAAATTACAGTACAATGCAATAGTCAAACTGAATAATGCTCTATGCACAGTAGTAGGGCTCGAGCTTTTTCTTGAGCAGAGACACACCAGTATTTATACTTCTGCGATATGAATGTACTTGTAATTATTAAAAGACTACACATAAAAAATAATATAGTCTTTAACTAACTGGTGATGATTAAGCTATTATAGTTTTAAAAACTCAGTAACTTAAAGGATGGGGAGCACTGGATTGATACTGTTTTTGTATTTAATTAATTGTTCCAAGTTAACCAGATGTGAGGTGTATCACGGATTTATACTGTGGGATCCAAAATATTAATTGATATTAAAATTTTAAGAAAAATTTCAATTTAACTGCTAGTGAAAGTTTGGAATAAGTAATTTTTACTGTTAAATTTTATTTGTTTTGTATTGTGTTTTTAAGCGTCTTTTCTAAGTAACTTATTCTTACTTTTTGCTTCGTTTATGATTTTTTTAATTTCACTTCGGCGATGAGTTAGCCTCCTCGTGGATGTGATTCATCTGGCAGGTCAAAATTCAAGCTTGGGGAGGCATGTTTGAAGGGCGTGCAATCATGCAGCCTGATCAGCAAGCACCTTGTTTGTCACATCGTGGGTTTTGTAGTGCAGTGTGTAACTGGGCACTGTCGTAGTACTACGCCGAGGACCTATTTGTCTATGTGGCTGCAGAGTGAAACCCCAACGAAATATAATAATGTGTATTGTCTGTTTCTATTGTGGCAAAACATAAATTATTTATATAAAGGCAATGTTATGCCAAAATTTTATGACTTTACTGAGTGTCGTCCAGGGAGTAAGTAGTCGGAGCTAGTTCAAGGGCATGTAAAGGTGGCCGGCTGAGAGATATCAGTTGGGGAGTCATGGCAGTACAGAGCGGTGGTTCTAAACACATAGGCGAGCGTTGGAGCAGGGCAGTGAAGCCTAGAGGGCGTATTCATTAAAAAGGGGCCCTTATAAGGCCCCGCCTTTCTTTTTTTCTTTTAATCTCTGTTAATTTTGGATCAAATATAAATGAGCCTATAGTGATAGTCGCTGAAGTAAGCAGGATGCAGTGGCTGTATTTAGTGCAGATAGTTTAACCTTCAGAGTGTTACATATCAAAATTTCCTTTTAAAATGTAACTGTATTAGAGAGTTTTGGATTTTAACTGAAACTAAATCCTTGGGCAAACATTCTCCAATACCAGCAGAACTTTGGGTGCCGGCCTCATAACCTAATTTTCGGCATTGTGGATCGTCTGTTAACTTTTTAACTTTACTTGTCTTGTCTGCGTGCTTTTGTAAGTTTTGAGCTTTGTTGTATCAATGAGCCTTTAATAAATATAAATGAGACTTAATTGTTGTATTATTAATTTTCAAAATAAAATTGAAACAAAAAAGGAGGGGGCTATTCAGGCATAAAATATCAGTTTGGAACCATGACCTAGTGCGTAGTAGATGCAGTGTCACATCAAGAGTTGACTATCTTATCAGGAACAGTATTATTCACTCAGAAACACTAATCGGCTGCGTTTTCCAGCACTAGAAACACCACATAATTTTGGCTGCCTGGAAAAGGGAACCATTATATCCAACACCTTCCATCCCTTGTTCCCTGGTACAGTAGTCGCACCACAAAAGCTTAAACTTTTTTCAGCAAAAAACAAGAGGTTGTATTTATATTTCTGGGATATTATTTCCTTCTTAAGGGTGCCACCTACCCGCATGTTGCAAGGCTCAAAAGCAATGGATCTGTAAGGTCGTCCGTGAAGTGCGCAGCAAATGCTACATTGTTAGAACGAGCCAAGCGCTGCATCAGCGTGCAAGATTCCCACCGACCCATTTTTACAATGGGACTAAGTGGTGATCATATAATTTTATTGGTGAAATGTCTGTAGTAAAGTTCAGTGTATATCTCTATCTAAGTTTTTGTATATAGCTAACTAGTACAATTTTGAGCACCTCTATCTAAAAAGAGCATTTTTTGTTTTGTTGGAGGGCTTGAAACAGTATTTTTAATGAGCATGGTGATTTAACAGTAACATTCCAACCTTGTATGAAGTGTGTTTCTTTTTGTATGTTGGGTTTATGCTGCAGCTGAGCACTATGGTACATACTTAAAACTGTGTTTTATAAACTTGAAATGGATATGTAACTTATCAAATTTTATGAAAATTAGTATAGTATGCATAGCTTTAAATTTCACAAGTTATTACAGACATCTAACTGTTGTAATTGTACCTATGAGGTTCGTATGTGACAGCACTTGTTTGTACTTCTCAGGTCATGTTGGTACACATGCATGTAATGGTGGTTGGTTTTGTGATGAGATGTGTAGTTTTCTTAATGTGAAGAATGAACAAAGACGATTAAAATAAAGGATGAAGAAACTAATAAGAAGCAGTGCACTCAATTTCTTTTGGTGAGAAAAAAAAAAAAAGATTTAAACACTAACTTCCTCACAATTGTATTTCAGCAAAACATGCACTCAACTTTAAAATTTAGTATTTAACATTGAAAATATGCTACGATTAAGCCACCAAGTGAATAGTTGAGGGCAAGAAATGAACTTATAGATTCACAATGTTTTTTTTTACCAACATGAAAAATTCAGACTTTCTCACATTTAGTAAAATGTATTACAATGATGCACATCATCATAACTATCGCTATGTACTTGTTATCAACCCCTTCAGTTATGGTCTAATTTAAAAACTAAGGCTTTAGAAAAATTAAGTGAAACTAAATATATACTATACATTGTTATATTCTTCTGGTAAAATATTAATATGTAAAACTATGGGAAAATTGACGATGCACGAAGACAGCAAACATAAGCAAAAAATTAGTACACACTGGTACATACTTTATAAATAATATTGGTTAACCCTTAATATTAGCATGCCAATAAGAATAATGTATTTCCTAGATTACAAATAAATTTTAAGCTAAAAAATCGTTCAAGTATTTTACATATAATAGTGTGACTATCTAAACGACATCCATACCTTTATTCGACCAAATACTATTTTTATATCTTCATCTTTGAGCATGGAACTTAGCGGCCTCATAAAGGATTTCTGAAGAGTTGCCAACACCTCTACATAATTTTTCTCAGTCTCAACCAACTCTTTTATAACAAAATCCCGTTTCTCAAAACTGTGGGTACTTGTATGCAGTTCCTGCAAACATAGAGATAAACTTTCAGTAACAATACAAATGAAAAAGCATACAAGACACATGCAACGAACAATTTCATGTTCAATACTGTACCCAAGAACCATATCACAGCAAGTACAAACTGGATGTTTGCTGGATTTCAGTTTTTTTTTAATATATGACAATAATTTCATCGTACAGTCAACAAGTTTTTTTTTTACTTTACAGTGGAACCTCTATCCGTTGCTTCTCAGTGGACTAACAAAAAATTTCAATACATTCAGACATTCAATGAATGTGGTCTAGAAATGCAGACAAATAAGAAATGGGATAACAATGTGTTCCATAGATATGGACATTCAGTATACCTATCTAGGTTCAATACAAAGTTCCACTGTATCGGCTTCACTGGAAAAGTGATAGTTCTACAAAAACTGAACCTAATTTCATAAATAAAAATTGGTTCTTAACTAAACAGACAAATTTAACTTCAATATTACTTATGAATAATTAAGCTGAAGAATGAAATCCACCTATTTTTGAAAATTCTTTCTTAAGTTGGTACATACCTTAAGAGTCCGAGCTAAAACACGTGTACCGTGTATTGAAAATACTAATATTTAAAATTGAGAGGTGGCACAACTGTAACACGTTGGACTCACATTCGGGAGGAGCCGGGTTTGATTACCGGCCCCGTGCATCCTGAGTTCGATTTTCCATGGTTTCTCGTAAATGCTTGAGACAAGTGCTGGGATGGTTTTATACTATAGGCCATGGCCGACTCCTCTCCCAGCTCCTGTCATTGTACGAAGTTGCAACTCACAGTCTCTAACGACCTCGCTGTCGACGAGACATAAATCCCATTTACCTTCCCTTACTACTATTTGAAATTATACAGTTCCCTTGAGATTAGTGTGAAGTTGAATGACAACCTGCAACTGCAAATCTGTCACTGTAAAAAAATTGGAGTCAAAATAACAAGGGTTGCAACCCTGCTATGGTATACAATCTTGTAACAGAGAAGCACGAGTTTCTGGTAACAGATGGTGAAATGGAACATTACAATGAACAAAATATATAATTTTGCACCAACATCGCATTTGATAAAATTGTAACCACAAAAATGTGTTCATGGATTATCTGTTAGCATGTCCCTTCTATGCTACACCCAGTCACATCATTTATAGTGAGTGTTGCTGACCTGTCAGACAGTCAATTGATAGTTCTGAAAAGTACCAAATTTACTTTATCAATTTCAAAAGAATTCTTTTAGTTACGTTTATTTTATTGGACCCTACATCTCGACGAGGTCATGAGAGATTGTGACATACAATTTACACAAGGACAGGAACTGGCAGAAGAAACTGCAAAACCTATGTTAATATGGTGATTCAGAATTTTAATTATTTTGATGATTTTTATACTCGTACATAGTTCAGAAGATTGGAGACTTTTGCAACCACTGTCTAGTTTGCTGTCTTGGCTTACAGGCTGGAGCCACATCATGTTGATATCCTATCACAACGTTTTGCTATACTTTGCAGCAGGCATCTTCAGTGTGTCCTGGGCAGATAGCAAGATATAGTTTGTTTTATAGACATATAATGTCACCATTTTTTACTGTAATAAAAAAATTTTTAACTTTTGAAGTTTTTGTACAATGGCATTTCAAAGCCCAAAGTTGCAAAAAATGGTTTTATGTTACATACCAATACCAAATAACTTAACAAAATAAGATAATTCACACTTAAAATTGTGTCATGGGCTGTGCCAATACATGAATGAGGGTTATATTTAGTTCAACCTCAGATATGCTGAAAAAAAAAAAAAGATTGGGAATGCATTGTAAAATACTCTAACTGTCAAAAGATAAATATGTACATATTTCATCACCCAAGCGGATTGAAACACTTGCTGTACATTGCACTAGCTTTACAATATCCTCTGCAAAGAAAGTTGCTGCCTGCATATTGAACCTTATTCGTTTAAACATTTTGGGTGTGGTTCATGTACGAGGTACATTACAAGTCGCGACTGTAGTTTCGTTTCTTCATAGGATGCCCACGAAGAAACAGCAAGCAAATCCTAACATGGCACTAATGTTTGCCCCCTTCCTCCAAGACACATTCAGTGGCGAAACCAACACATCAGTTGAGGTGTGGTTAAGATGTGTCAACATGTCTGCTACAATAAACTGTACTGCCAAATGCTAGCTGCATGGAATCATTCAATTTTTACAGGCAGAAGGCACAATGCAGCAATCCATCATAGAATGAGTGTTGCGTGCAGCTAAATCATTTACGAGTGATGGCGTGGTACAAGTGTGGTGCTGAAAATTATGAGAAGACTTTACAGATGTTCTTGACAAAGGTTTGCAAGGAAGAAGTCACTAACGACAAATGAACGGGTGCAGCGCGTGGATAGAGTTGTTTGTGAGAGACAGCTATTCACAATTGCAGAACTGTTCATAGAATTTCCACACATTTCACAGTCAGCCCTGTATACCGTTGTTACAAGCGAGAAGGGATACAGTAAACTTTGTGCACAACGGGGTACCCAAGATGTCAACTGACCTCAACTAGGAGCAGAGAGAGGCATCTGCCTCGTCTTTTGTGCTATGGTACGTAAACAACAGGTAACATTTTTTTATTAAATTGTGACACGAAATGAAACCTGGATTCATTTAGACAATGAAGTAATGAAACTTCAGTCATACCAATAGATACAAACCCATTCTCCAAGCAAGCCAAAAAAAGTTTAAAATGACACAGCATCAGAAACTGATGGCTACAGTATTCAAGGATCACCAAGATTGACAACCATCAACGCTGCTACTGTGCGACATTACGAATACTACAGCAATTAATCCGTGACAAAGAAAAAGGAATGCTGACATTGGGTGTTTGTCTTCTTTCATGACAATGCCAGAACAATTAGTGCTGCAATAACCCAACGACTGCTTCCAAGATTCCAACGGAAAGTGTTTGATCACCCCATTACAGCCAAGATTTGCACTATGTGACTTAAATCTTTTTTCCCACATGAAAGTCATGCTCTCATATTTCTATTGTTTTTGCAATACAGCAAACTCCCGATCATCTGTGTTAAATGGTGCCGCGCAATGAACGGATAATCGGAAAACCTGGAAAAAAAAAATGCATATTTGTTAATAGTATATAAATGTAAAAAAAAAATTTAATTTATTTATAATTAACTCAAATACCATAACAACTTATGGTTTTGCCTACAAACAGTATTTCACAACCATTTCACCAAAATAAATAACATTATGTCTGTAGTGCACAGTAAATATGAGAAAAAAATATATTGAAATTTTGTTAATCCATTCTTATGCGATCTCATTTATCCATTCTTGCGCGCACAAGTTGACACTCTTATGTTCCAAAAAAGTTTATTTTACAAAAATTTTTGGCTTTCACAGTTTTCAACATACAGAAAGCCGCACTGATAATCAAGAAACCAGTTAATAGGTGCACTGATAATCGGGAGTTTACTGTAATTATTTTTTTAAGCTAAAACAAGAGCAGATATCACAAATCTGTTTGGCAGTTTTGTTTAAAATTGTTTCTGCCATGACAGCTATTTTTTTTTTTTGAAAATAAATGATACAGTTTTGACTTAATAAGTCAAATAACTTAAATGTTGTTAGTTACATACTATAATTAGCTAGAACCATAGCCAACATCGTGAAAACCATTTCAAAGAAAGCTGCCGAACACATTGTTGATATCTGCACTCATTTAGATTTAAAAAATAATTACCATTAAAACAGTAGAATCAAGGGGGGAAGGAGCATGCCATTAAGAAAGTGGCTAGAAGGACTAGGTACTTCAACAACAACAAACTGCACGACACTAAAACTATATGGTTGGACAGGCAGGCAGCAACTTTCTTTGCAAAGGGTACTGCAAAGCTGATGATCTGGTATTACACGTGTCTTAATCTGCGAGGTGTTTATGTTGAATAGCTGCTGAAAGATGAACATATTTTTTACAGTACAAGCATTTTAATATTTTTGTTGCTTTTTTTTCAGCCCATCAGGTTGAAGAAAAACTAACCCTAGTATAAAAACATAACAGAGTATTTTTAAAATAATTTAAAAATTTGAATTTTTATATGTTTTATATTAAAAAATTTCTTAAATTACAAATGTAAGAAATCAATGTGGTTTTTAAACATGTCTTAATGTAGCATGTGACACAGTCCTTCAGTGTGAATTATTTCATTTCAGTATGTCTGTTTTCCTTCCTAGCAGAAAACTATTTACGTAATACAAACTTTGACATGTAATCATACAAAAACTATGAAAGGTTAAAAAATTTCACTACAGCAAAATATTGTAATAATATGGGTCTACTAAACAAGCTAAATCTAGTATAAATATACAAATTACTAACTGCCCGGCAGCAGCTTTGTCAGTGTGGAATAATTTAATGTAAACAGCAATTTTGTTTAAAATATTGGTTAGTAGTTGTACTCTCTTTTTATGTCATATAACCCTTAATATATTTAAAA
Organism: Medauroidea extradentata; assembly: GCA_003012365.1. Taxonomy (NCBI): domain Eukaryota; kingdom Metazoa; phylum Arthropoda; class Insecta; order Phasmatodea; family Phasmatidae; genus Medauroidea; species Medauroidea extradentata. The sequence continues at coordinate 28,441 of PNEQ01028006.1, forward strand.
CATAGATTTGAATGCCAAAATCAGTCTCTTCAAACCCACAGACAAATTTAAGTATAATATTAGGTAGCTATATTCAGAGATGATACACTTCTTAATGGGTGCCTACGGGTTAAGGGGAAGCTACCCTTAAGATTTCATTGTTCTAGGTCTAGCGGTTTGGACTGTGCAATGATGACTGATGAGAGAGGACATTTCATTTTATATATATTAAGGAATTACACCCAGTTTGCTATGATGGGAGGCGAGCGCAAAAGCCTCTACATAACCGCGGCCGCTGCGAATATGAAGCAGCAACAATTTAAGGGTATCTGGAGATGTAATTCGTTTATCTTAACTTTCTATTTCGATAAAATCAATTTGGTTTAATAAAATAACTGACTATTACCACTTTTATAAATAACATTTCACTTTATCCTCACAAATTAAACATATTACATTCAAGATACATTTCAATAATTTCAAACACTGTGTAATAACTTTATTTCAATATAAGTTACATTTCATTATTTACTTATATAATAATTTCAGTCTTATTTCTGATTTTTGCATTGTGTGAATCTGCTGCATTACATTATGTTTTCACAATTACTGCACTGACGTTTGTTAATTTTAAATATTGCTTTTTACTAATTAATAGGTAATAATATAGGGTGGTTTTCCAATGGTGGGTAATCATTTAAGTGACCCATTAATATTTTTTTACCTCGTGCAAACTGAAGTCATCTTTTCAAACCAAACACAACTTTTGTGAAAGTGATTTTTATACACCACAAAGCTGTACTCTCAGTGATGTGAAACGTGTTTTAAAATGTGATGACACTAATCACTTTTGAAGTATACAAATATTGTTCCACATGAAACATTAATTTTTCCACCATCAGTAAATGTTTAGTTCAAGGTAGGGTACAGCCAAATTTTCTTTAAAAATTCATAACTTTTAGACGGTTGTGAATCGGATTATACAAATTTGGTTTAATTGGTAGGTCTTGGGGTCCCTCTATCACTCGCCTCTTACGTCTACTCCCGAAACACCCTGTGTGTGTGTCTATATATATATATATATATATATATATATATATATATATATATATATATATATATATATATATATATATATATATAAAAGAGCAAGATTAAAAAATTAAGATTTTTGGAGAACCCCACCCTTAAAGAACCATCCCAGCATTCACCTGCGGGCAATTTTGGTAAACCACTGAAAACTGAAATCAGGATGGCCGGAGCCAATAATCGAACCTGGGACCTCTTGAATTAAAGACCAACGTGTTGTAGACCACTGTGCTACCTGTAGTCAATCTTACGAGTAATTGTGTGTGTGTGTGCACACGTGTGTGTGTGTACACACAGTGATAATACAAACCAACATATTTTGCTTATTTAAACATTCTGGTCAAATTTTGTAAATACCAACCCAATAAAACACAGACTTGATGAAAGTGCTTGCAATAGCAGAGGTGCAATCCTGTATTTTTTTCTGTAACATTTGGCGACAAAGAGTTTTGCAATGTATGCAGGTTATCATGCAAGTATAGATTATCCTGGAAGTCACTGCTCCACTAAGTGGACTCATGTTAGCTTCACCTTTAAGGGTACGTACACACTGTTATTAGAAAGCATTTACAACCACAGGTGATATGTCTTTTGGTTTATTTTTTGTACGGAATGATGGCACTTAAGCTTGCCTGTGAAGTTCGGAACTGTCCAGTATATACAGTAGACTCAAAATAGCATGGTTCTAAGAGAGAAAATGTACATAAAAAATTTTCAAAACAGTGGCAGATGTTCTTGAGTGAGACAAGATGGGTAGCTGGTATTTTTTTTTAACTACATATTGAAAGTATTACAGCATTTATTACTATCCATTCAAAGTAACAACCAAATTATAAATATAGCAGACTTAATCCCCTAGGCAGAAATAAAAATAAACCACTTATGATGACCAGCCCACCAATCATCACAAACCAGACATCCACACTATTTCTGAAATGGCTTTATTGTTATGATTCTGGTTAAGCATTCACATGAATCATATTTCAACACGAGAACAGCCAATGCATGCAATGTACATACTTGTAAGAGCAGAAATTAACTTCACTTTAGCAATGACCAGTAATACCACAAGAAAGTTGCAAAAATGGCAGCTATAATTTGTCTGACTTTTCTCCATTAATTAAAAAAAAAAAAAAAAAAAACTCATAAGAATTAAAATACTTTACCAATTAAAAAGTTGCATAACTATCAGTTATTAGAGTGACAAGATTTTGTGCGTAGGAATTCCATTACAAATGACAAAACCAAAAAATTCCAAGTATTTTTCATTTACGAAAATTAATTATGTACAAATTTAGTTTTTAGTTACAAAGACAATTGTTCTTAATCTCAAATAGGTTTACATTTGAACTAACTTCTCCTTCACACACCATCCTCTAAATGTACAGCAGATGTTCATGCAATTATATTTAAAGAATAAGTGCTTCTAAACACACAGTGAGAGAGAACTATACGTTAAATACTTTTGTTAGTGACGTCACCTCTGTCGCAACACGATGGGCGATGGAGCACAGGTCCTCGTAGACATCATTTTCATTAGCGAGAGCGTAGTACGAACTATACTCCACTTCCTCGTCGTGTATGCGACGAGTAATGTCATCACTACAACACATGCACCAACGAACACAAAGTAGTATGTAAGTGTTTTGTCATGCACCAGCAAAACAGATACGTAACACATGCAACTACGTCACGAAGTATTAACATACTGCATAACTTGCACATGAACAACAAATAATACAAAATGAGAAAAAAAGTTATAATGGTAAAAAAAATGTACAGTTTCGACAAAATGCTACATATTTCCACCGGCAGAAAACAACATTCTGTTACTTCATAACTACAAAGTTCAATAGGCAACTTTTTATCTAACTTAATTATAAGAGCCACTGACATATTTTTAACCTAGAACATGTAAACTACTTTAATTCACAAATAAAACACAAAAATAGAACATTCTAGAATGCTGTAACATAGAAATAAAAACATGGCAGTCTTGAAAATTAAACCAGTACATAAAGCAGTATTTTAATTTATAAATGTACACTATAACAATGAAATTTTAAAGGCACAAATGACAGAGCACAGTAGCCACCATAGATGAATAATATTTCTAACTAAACTTTATTTTAGGGCATATACTCAACAGTTTTCTTGCCATTTCCTTAAATATTTGAAAGTATTTTAATGTATAAATTTGTATTCTGAAATTGTTTCAACAAGTGTAATGGATCATTAATTCAGATTCATTTAGTATTTGTTAGTCAATGTTATAATTTATATCACATTAATACAGAAGGTTGTTTTAGAAGGTTTAGTGCAACAGTCCAAATTATAACTGTAGTTTGCTGCATTGAAGAAAGAAATAAGCTGGAAATCATGGAGATAAAGGTGAACAGTAATTTTGGACAAAAGTATGTTAAGCCAGGTGGTGGAGTGATTCTATCAGCTTATAAGAAACAACGAAGGCAACTGAGAAAATATTACAAAGTATTGGTTGCCTTTAAGGTGTTCACAGGATAATCTTTGACCACTTTGGCAACATGTACACATAGCATACCAGTAAGTATACCAGCAGTGCCAGCAACAGACTTGACCTTTATTAACTCTGTAAAATTCTTTCCACATATGATACCTCTTGGCATCATAAATTTTGCCAAGTTATAACTGTGTTAAGTTGTTGGGTCAACTGCAGGAGTGCAGCCAGGAGTGGGGGGAGGGTTAATAGGGGTAAGACCCCCCCCCCACAGCCGCCAAAAAAACTGAAAAACGTTCATATTAAAAAATCTGTAATATTTTCACTCGTAGACATTTCGATATAGTTACGAAAACAGTTTAAAACAGCCCTATTTTACACCCTGAAATCCAAAATTTTCTTGGGGATGGACAATTAATGACATTTTATGTTCGAATAAATTAAAAAACAATTTCACCAGCAACATGTACTTTATTTTTAGTTACTAAAACTGTTAAAATAGCACTATTATGCACCTTAAAAGCCAAATTTTTCATGGAATAAAGATTTAAAAGGGTGGAATTTTGAAAAAAATTTTACATTAAAAAATGTATATTTTTACCAATAGTATATTCAATGTTTAGTCACGAAAACAGCTAAGACAGCGGTTTTTTTGCACCTTAAAATACAAATTTTCCTGGGGGAGGCCCCCAGGACCCCCGCTTTAAAGAGGTAGTGAGTGTTCCTACACCAAATTCCCAGGTCAAATCCCCCCTTACACAAATCCTGGCTACATGCCTGGTCAACTGGCATTTTAGAACTTAGTGATGCCATCTTAAATAGCTTTGTGTAAAGGAGCACGTTTTGGAAAGCAACACACCTTACTTGTGAAAGTTTAAATACAGACATAACAACGACTAGAGTAAAAAATCAGTTTAAATTTTTGGCAGCCAACATTTTCTGTGTGCAATGCCAGTAATACAATGTTCAACTAACTGTTGCAAGGTCTGTGATTTATACTCATAATTGGTCGAAATACACCACCATTTGTCGATTATCATGACAGCTTTTAAGACCCTTTTGCTAAAGGGCCTTTAAACTCTCTCCCCTCACCCTCTCTGGTATCATCAAATAGTTACAAAGCCCTTTTAACTAGGCATCACTCAGCACACATGGTCATCAGAATAACACTGAACAGTATCAATAACAATGTGGTCTAGATTTCACCCAGTTTTTTGATTTGGTGATGCCAGTATGTTACCGTCCATCTTTAGTTTCTTTGATGTTCATATCACATAGTTTTTTGTTCTTGCAAATTCCTTCTGCATTCTACCAATGGTACTTCAGTCTTTAGGTAAAATGGTTAAAGTTTGTAATTTCATATTTATTTCTGTGCAGCCTTCAAACTTTCCTTTCAATTGTTCTAATATTTTTTTCATTGCGCCATCTCTTCTGTATCACTGTTTCTTCTCTCGAATGCTGGAATTTTAAAAATTATTTATGAAACTGTAGAAGATATGTATTTGCTATACAGTACTACTTTCTTTCTCCCATATTATGCTGAACTAATTATTCTCTGTAATATGGTTGACTGTCCTATACTTATTTGTTAAACTGTTAACACATGTTAAGATACACCCCTGCTCGACGACTCTTTATTTTCTCTTTCCTACCCACTTCCTCACACATATCACATTTACTTGCCATTGATAATATTTGTTCCAGACATGCATCACAAACCTTCTGTCCAGTTTGCAGACAAATATTGTTTCTACACCATTTATTAGATAACATTTTATAATGTTTTCAAATTATGTTAAGATAATTTATGAATTATATGATATTTTGTAAACATTACAAGTGTTCCAATACTGTACATATATTTAAGTAACTTTTCTCCATTTCACCTTAGTAAAAAACATAGCAATCATCCCTAAAGAAGGAAACCTAAAAATAAACTCTCACTACTAAATGTAATGCACTGCTGTTAATGGCAAAGCTAAACTAAGACCAAAGAGAATAGGTTGGTCTGAACTTGCTCAGGGAACATTTGATGAAAACTATTTTTAAGTCCACTGCTTCCCTAACCAGTAGTCCAGATGTAGCTTGTAATCCCAGGTCCATCGCAAAATGATTTGTAAGTTACTTATAGCTAATACATCACATTTTATTTTTTCAAAATGTTCACAACTTTCAATATTTTCAAGATTATAGAACACACCAAAAACATTATAACTCAGTAAAATTGATTATATCTTACAATACCATTTTTCACCTTTCCAGTAAGTCTTTCACCAAAATTCTAGCTTATATACAAGGAAAGTCAATTATGTTTTCCATTGACCTTGCATGACAAAAAAGTTACTTTTCCACAAGTTGGCAACCCTGCAGGCAAAAATTATTTCTCACTGAATGCTACAATTTAACAAAGGTACTTTCCTACACACAGGGCATACAGAAAAGAATCAATTACATGAAGCATGGAACTGTTCAACAATGCTTTGAAGTGCAACATTCAGTGTCAGCCGAGAGAATTGCAGCTAGAACTTTGTGAACTCCAGTGTGATCCCTCTGTTAATATGTACAAAGCAGTTAGAATAAATAGAGTTTTGGAAACTACTTTCGCATGAACATTATCCTTTGTTAAGGAATTGGGACGTAAAACTGTGTTAGATTTTTGAGAGTACATACATTTGCGAAGCAGCTTTTTCAGCACTGAAGCACATAAAATCGAAGAGTAGGAATAGACTTTCCGATGCCATGTTATCACATTTGCTTCGTGAGGCAATATCAACAACAGAAGTGGATTTTAAGTCGTCGGTGAACAGTGTCCAAAAGCCACAGTGCACTCACTAAGTATTCAAAAAACCAAAATGAAAATGTATTAATAAAAAGTGTCTGTTTTAATTAAATTCATAGAAGGTTTATATTTTAAAGATGAAAACAGCTTAGTTTTGTAGAATGTAGTCAAATGTATATTTCTCTATTCAGTCATACGTAAAAGAGTTCATTAGTAAAAGTAAACAGAACATTTAAACTGTTCTTTTTTAAATTCTGTAAAATTGTAAAAATTATGTTGAATTCTCAAGTGGTGTGGCCCATGAAGTCAACCAAGTTGGCCATCACTGCTTTAAGCCATCAGATTCTACATTTAAATCTTGATTAGGGTATGTATGATGTGATGTTTTCTTTTGTAAATATTGTCAGTTCACTATTTATATGTCCCTTGCTAGCCTGCTACTGGGATTAAGGGAATATTTTAAAATCTATCAAACTTTATTACAGCACAAGGGTGTACAGATGGTTTTAAAATGGTCACAGAAAAATTACCACTTTCAACAGCAAAGTGAATCATCTAAAGTTTATTCGGGCGCTCTGAGAGTTCTACTACTTCTGAGCTTTTCTTGCTGGTTTTCTTTTCGGGCGTTCAATTCACCGGAAGAGTTTTTTTGGTAGTGTGCTCGGACGTCGAGAGCACTGCTCTTTTTCTCAGAAAGAGCATGAACTTTCTGCTCATGCTGCCAAGGAAGAGCAATGAGATCGAGAGCAGAGAAATTTGCACCAAATTTGAATTGATTCTTTATTTTGTAACAGAGACTTCAGTATTTTTGCTGCATTGCAACGTCAGGTCAAACAGTGGAAGGCAATAAATCTACAGATGAAAATATTACGTTCGTAGCTGAAGGCCAGTGATAAAATATTCAGTTTAATAAATCAGTTGTTACGTAACAAAATTAACCTCGAAATGCCTTAAAAACCAATGACATGGGCAATAACATATATTTTTTTTGTACTCAGGCAAAATCACAAATTTTGAATAGGCCTTTATACTACTGCTGTACAACCGTCACATGGAAGAAATTTTGTTTTATGTATGCAGACATGAGTAATAAATGCCTGGTAGAGTTTTAAGTAATTTAGTTCTCTCAAAAAATAACATGAAACAGCAAAGGTAAAAAGTTATGTAAGCAGCTCCAAAACTTTTTAATAGCTTTACATTTGTACAAGTTAGGATGCTAAGGGTTTATAAGTTAATCTAATGGTTTACCTAGAATTTCAGGTTTTAATGGCTTTCGACCCATTCTATGATGACCTCACTGCAGTGACGTAAGTGACATAACTAGGCTGGTTTCCACCTGGAGAAATAACTCTTTTTAGCGCCCACTGGCCTACTCACTCTCTTACTTAAAAAAACCTGACAACCATATGCCATTTGCAAAAAAGTTGAAAGTTTGCGATCAGCTAATACGAATTAAACAAAGGTCCTGACAGTTCCGCAACTCACGACTTTAAGGCGTTCAATTGGAAGCAGAAAATAGCACTGCGAATTCTGCTCTTTCCTGCTCTTTTTCTACTGCCAGAAAATCTCAACTTGCTCTCGAATGCAGAAATCTCAGGGCACCCAAACAAACCTCTAGTGTATACTTCTAGGCAGCGTATAACTGGAATGGCGCAACAAATGACAATCTACCAAACTGACAGGAAACTGATAAACCACCATTTTCATTAGCTAAAACACTTATTATATTCCACTGAAAAATTTATTCAGATAGTATTCATAGCTAAGCATGCACTGTGTGTCAAGTTCCAGCAAAGCTCAACACATTCTGTAAGATACTTGCTACTAACTGATTTAAGGTTATGAATACACACCATGCAAAAATGTGGAAAAAGTACTGTAGTTACAAAAATGTGTAGGTAGATAGACTACAGGAACAAGTCTGCCTGCATGCTAATAAATGAAACACGAACAACAACCTACAACTTTCATGCACAACAACCACGCACGCACGCACGCACACCACTCATGTTCACAGGTCCAAGGAAGGTACCTCTGAAGAGGAAGTAGAAAAGGTAACATAGCACAAGTCTTCATAAATCTCCTCCTCCCTGTCCACAAACTGTGGGCACTTTATTGTGAACTGCATCCAGCTGGGATCATTATTCTCCCAACTGATGTGCTGGGTTCGAGCTACCAAGCCTCCATTACTGTAAACATCACATATTACTCTTGTCAAAGACTGAGAAACAGAATAAATGGCATTCACAAGCAAATGCTCTGTACAGTCTGTGATTACACACTTAGTTATGGCCAATAAATGTAGCAATTTTGTAAGGTAGAGGAGAGTGTGAAATGTGTAGTATAGCTTTAAGGATAGAATTTTTCATACAGAAGACCAAAAAAAATCTAAATATACATTATAATGTTTCCTTTGTCCCACAGAAGCACTCACCAAAGATGTGAGACAAAAACTGTGAATATTAGGGTAGTGTAACCGGTTCTAAACTTACATATAGGTATAACATTTTTCTCTTGATAAAAGAAACAAAAATTTAAAACAACAGAAAATACCCAATAGACTTGAAATTTTCCTCAATTATGAGCATGTATACAAGTCTCTACATCAGGATACAAAATTTGTTCCCTTTTTTTTTTTTAATTAATTATATTTCTAGAAAATGCCAAGTGTGAATAATGATCAAAGTACTTCCAGACTAACGTAAATGTTTTTATGTACTTTAACAGACCTACTCTTACAGCTAGACAAAACATTCCAGAAACAAAAATACTTGCCCAAAGCAAACCAGTTGTTTTGGTAAGATGAATTCCAAACATTACAAAGTGTAAACATATTTCATCTAAAACACCTATTAATATGTAGGTTTGTGCTGACCTTTTTTTTTCACTACTGACTTTACATTTTTTCTTGTTGATGATATCAACTTTGTAAGGCCACAGGCAGGTAGAAATAAAGTGGGATTTAATTTACCCACTTTTGAAAGTACTCTTTCATGCTTGAAAAAATAAAGGTACAGTGGAAACTATTATAAATGTGTATATCTAGTAGTGTTTGTACATAGCCTGTACATGTGTACTGTAGGGTCCAAACGTGAAAGCTGTCAGCGCGGGGCAGAGGTGGCAAGAGCGGCGGAGGGGCAGTCAATGCACGCGCAGCCTAGTAGGTGTATCGTTCAACCTGAAAACATCGCTATATTATTAGCCCACAGCGCATGTAACTAGATGCGAGGAAATTGAGGAATGCAGACAACGGCGCTATAAAGTTATCCACAGTAGAGATAGGCCTCACCTTGTGGTTCTAATAAAAGCTGCTGAATTTCTAAATCTATTAATATATATTTTTTTAAGTGTGTTCTTTAAATATACAAACATATTGGAAATCCTATTTTCAGTTTCGCATGTAAACTGCTAATTGTGATTGGCACGCTATATAACAATTCATGCACGAGGTAGATAACCCTCACCCCTTGAATTTTCATTTCCATAACTTATATGCAAATATTGTTTTTTAAACAAAGACTGAAACCAATCAATTGTAAAATTCTTCTGGCCATGTTGTTGCAACTCTTACTATGAAGCCTAATTTTTTAAGAGAAATAACATTACATATTTCACTAACTATTAATCAACAAAACTTTATTCAAATTTCATTAATTCAATAATAAAATAAAAAAACATATCAGTTTTAGTTTTGGAATATTTAAGCATTGTAGCAAAATAATTGTAAATATTGGCTTAAAAACTTTTGTATAAAATTAATTCTTGTAAAAGCCATAGAAATTAAAGACATAGGCTTTAAAAATGTAAAGCAAAATTTTAGAACATTCAACATAGAATATTTAAGATATGTTGTGATTTTGTGGAAATAATTTTGTTATAATCATCTGTAATGTTATTTACGTTTTGTTATTGTCTACGGATTGTTTCATTGACGGCCACGTCAGTGCCCAGGGTAAGAACACTGTATTATTGCAGGCGTGCAATGCATTTTGTAACAGATTTTATGTAATCTAATTGGTATGCTGGCATAAAATATTAATTACCAAAAAGAGAAATGCAATGAAAAAATACCAGTGTGACTGGGGTTTCACTGTGTTTTTTCTAAGCAGGCCAGAGGCATCTTATAGTAGACATCAGTAATTAATTATTTTTAATTAATAATCAGCAATTTTATCACAGTCTGTTTGATTATTCTAGTACCTGAGGTGTAAGACTAACTGTGAGAAACTTTCAGCCTAGTACTATGCTTGCTTTGACAGTTTTGGAGCAGTTTACAAGCATCATTTAGCAGACTGTATTTTACATGCCAGGATTGTGGTCACTAAGCTCACTAGGCATTGCTAGAACAGAGTTGGGATTGTTTAACATCTTCAATACAGTAACCTGTACATGAAGTTGATTTAATATTAATGATTTTTTGGGTTTGTTTAACATCTTCAATACAGTGACCTGTATATGAAGTTGATTTAATATTTATGATTTTTTATTACACTACAGATCTGCCAGAATTTCAAAACACATGACTGTTCCTGATACTTATCCACGGAAATGCTTGATACTTCTAGTGTTGCATGAATGTTTAGCATGCCAGCCATTAACTATGAGTATCAGTGATCAGCTTAATTTGATTATTAAAAACTCTGAGACTTATTTTTGATAGTTTCATCTGATTTTATGTGTCTCATTAAGCCCTATACCGTGGCCTGATTTCACTTTTCTTTCTACTGTAATTGATTTACATTGTTTACACCAAAAGAGTATTATATTTTCATCTGGTTTATTTGATTTAAATCAGAATTTGCAAACACACTTCACAAATTAAGGTAATTTTTCTTCAATAAATTTCCTTTGCTAAAAATTATTGATGTGTGTCTCATTTACATAATAAAACATCCCTTGATAGCATAACAGATATGTGTAATTTTTTTTTTTTAGATGAATAATTTTGAAGACATGTTTATTTGAGATGACTATCTGTTGAGGTAAAATTCAGTTCTTTGGTAAAGTGTGTGTATGCATACCCTGTGGATAGTAAGGTTGGAGATAATAATACCTATTTTATTAATTCACACTCCATATGTACACATTATTCATTTTCATAATATGCACCAGTAGACTGCATTAAGCACTTATGTATCTTACTTTGTTAAAGGGTCAATTATAATGCACCTGCCAACACACTCTGTATGGTGTATTCAATTTGACTCATTGGTATGCTCATATGAGCCACATGATCGTTATACTTTTTTTCTTACAGTATAGCAAACAAAGTGTTATCAAGCGTAATGATAAGAATCCTAGAAAACCAATGCACTGTGGCCTAATATACATAGAGAAAGTGACACATGTACATATTTTTGTAATAGAGAGTACACAGTCATACCGAGTGTGTGCTGAGTGTGACCAGGCAGTGCTGACTGTAAACTTTCCCAACACTAGAGAGCTCAACTACCACAATGTTTAGTAGTTCAGAGCTGCCTGCTGACTTGGAGGGGAAAATAGAAAGGAAAGCAGAAAAAAAGGCAAACGACACAACAAAAATTATGCAGATCATAGGATTACAAAGGTACACCACAACGTATTTAAGTTTTAGAATACGTATAAGAACAGCACGCAGGAAATGGAGGAGAGAATCAATGCACATGAAACATTATGCTTGCCTCCCTCACCCCAACTCCCACCATGACCAGGTTTGTAGCATTAAGTTGAGAACTAAACTAACAACTAGAATAAAATTGGCTACACATTCTATTACACTGCAAAGTACTGTGCAGCAATCCTACAGAATTTAGAGCACATGTTTGTTATTGGTTTTAGTGTATTTATCAATTCAACATGCAGGTTAATATCTAGTGGAAGGCCTGTCCTAATGTTACACATATCAAATATATTGTACAGAAATAAAATATGAGAAAATGAAATATTTAAGTTACTACAGTAGCTTGCGTTTTGTTGAAGACACGAATCCAGGTAGCCAACACTTATTTATGCGATAACAAAGAAACTGATGCTGTTACAAAATTTCGAAACAAATTTCACCACTCCAGTTTACTTGTGTGGTTAGTTGAAAGAGGCATATAAATTTACTCAGATTATAGTAAGGACCTCTATTTAGTCACCATTAAAAAATTGTTGACTGCAAACATGCAAATATTTATTCAAACTTCATAGCAAGTTTGCAGTCAACAATTTATTAATGGTAACTAAATAGAGGTCCTTACTATAATCTGAGTAAATTTATATGACTCTTTCAATTAACCACACAAGTAATCCCCTTGAAAGGCCACCCACTCTGCTCGACCCCCTAAAGATTAGGGTATAAAAGAGGGGGGGGGGGGCCCCTTCAACCCTGCCTAGTCAGACATCAGGGGATCAGCCTAACCACAGAGTCTCCTTGCCACTTGCCTTCCTGAGCAGTTGATGTCCGTGAGGTGCCATTCACTCCCTACTAATATGTTGGTTGACGTCCGAAAGGTGCCAACAGATTACCCTTACCTGAAATCTACCTTCCTACCAAACAAGCTGGGGTTGATATCCGAAAGGTGCCCTCTGTGATACCTTTCCTAAAATCCACCTGATGGCGGATTCCTTGTACCACACCCAAACTCTTGTACTTTTCCTACCTTGAGTATCAAGTAGTGCTCGGTGGTGAATGCCGCTAACCTGGCTCGCGCTGGCCATATTTGTTCCACAGAACTTAGCACAGTTCTGCGCGCTAGTATTCCGGAAGTGTTGCACCGAAAAGTTAGTTATCCAAGGGTAGTTCTGCACGACCACGTGAGAGCGAGGCCCAGTATAATGTATCAGTGAGATCAGTAAGACTTCTAAATCAATCAGTAACGATCTGTGACAGTTAGTTAAACTTTAAGGATTCTTTGAGAGTGTGTAAAAGGGAAGCAGTGTCAATAATTTCTAATGGTGAACTCGTGTAAATTCAGTGACTTTGTAAAGGATTCGTGTGCCATCAAACTTGTGTATATTGTTGGATACAATATATAGTACTTGAACTTATCTTCATCTTTAATGTCTCAACCCGAGAATCAGAGTGTAACCAATCGTGAAGAAGCTAAAAGGCAGGCAACTCTGTTAAGATATAATCAGTATCATAACCGTTCAGTAGATCTTAATAAGAGTCATACTTCCTCCCGTGCCGATTCAGGGTGAGGCTCCTAATTTACCTGCACTTTGTCAACAATATTCAGCACCAAAAACTTCACCCACAAAAGCCAACCTGAGAAAGATCCGGTGGGGAATGAGAAAGATCGCACAGCCTTTACTCAGCCCGATTAAGACGCCTCCGCACCCTAAGGCCGGACCTGTCCAGAAACTGCTAGACAAGTGGCATCCTCCTGCCAAACTATCCGCTAAGAAACACCACCTACTTGAAACACTATTTCAGGTGAGTGACCCTTAAGCCTAAAGTTGTTACATGTGAAATTATCTGTCCCTCAAGAACCCCAGCGATCATCCCTGGCCAAGATCGGCAGTCACTCTTTGTGTAGGGGACAGATCATTGGTTCCATACCTACCTTGTGCCACCCCATAGTCTCATGCTCTGCACAGATAGCACTTCGTAGGCCTTACACTCCACTGCTTAACTTTCAAACCTGACAAGAGATGACAATCTTAATTGTTACTCATTAAAGTCATCAACATATTCTACTGTACATACTAATTTTACATATAATTATTTCTACAACTTATCAGAAAAATCTTTTCTGTACGTGGCACAGCACAAAAAAATGTTTTAACAGATTATTTTTTAGTTTGCTCTCCCAGTTAAAACAGAAATCTGTGCTTTAATACCAAGGAAGTTGCAGTTGGCACAGTGGCTAGAGCAATCACCTCCCAACAATGTGGTCAAGATTTGATTCCCGGCAGGGTCGGTCCCCAGATTTTCACATTCAAATGTGGGAGTGCGAGACAATGCTGCTGGTCGGTGGGTTTCCTCTGGGATCTCCCATTTCCCCCATTCCATTCCAGCACTGCTCCATACTCACATCATGTCACTCCTCACCAGTGCTACAGACCTAGATGTTAAGTGCTGACAAATATCTCTTCACTTTAATACCAAGCTTCTAGCATGCATCCAGTCAACAACTATAAAATTCTTCCAAAAAAAGTTTATCAAGCCTGTTGCAAGAACACTGTCACAAGTCAATCACGTGGTCTTATACTACAGAATGCCAAATTTCAGCTTGCAAGTTAATATGTTATTTATAGACATTTAATATGTTGCAGAAAAATTGAGTGTAGAACATTATAAGTAAAATTATTTACATTACTTACAAGCATCAGACATAAGCTGTATCAGAATTAATCTCAATGAACACTTGTCCTCTTCATGGTCCCATTTAAGATGGGTGAAACCAAACAAAATTGTTTTAAAAGTTGAAGACCACTTTATTAAAGCAACTGTTTAAAATACAGTAACAAATTACGCACAAAGTGAATAGCATGCAAATAATAGGTTTTCAATTTTATCTGTGGTTACTGGAAAACAATTTGTAAATTTAGGGTTTACAAATGAATAATAAATTTGAACGACAGAGGCACAGCAAAATCTCCCTATGATACTTACTTGGACGTTATTTTATTTGTTATTCCATACACTTCACGTCAATAAATTTACTTTTCTTTTACTAATACTGATATTCGTTAAGTTGGTGAGCCATTTCTATTTGTATTTTTAAGGTTATCTCGTTACCGAATGCTTATGACATTTTAAGTAAATAAATACACCATAAAATACCTTGGCCAACCTTAATATACTATTGATAATGTTTACCATTGATAAGTATTTATTTTAAGCTGAAACATGAAAATAAATTCAAAGTTAACAATAGCAGATGATTTTGTGAAACCATTTTGCGACTTGTGTGATGACAACAATCCGTCTGCAAAGTAAACAACATAAAAGGGAACTAGAGCCACAGATAAACCAGTTCAGTTTATTCAGCAAACTGCTATTTCAATGAAAAGACAAGGCTTTAATTCCAGAACTGCATGACATCAAAGGCTTACTGCAATGAAACATTGTACAATATTGAATTTCACAACTAATACAAAAATGCTACAAGAAAAATTGGACTAAAGTTGATCTAAATTTAAAAAAAAAAATTAGAGAAAAGTTTTTTATCGTGGAAATTGCAGAAAAGCTACATAACATGGCTAGCAAAACTAGACTGGTCCACTTATCATCAATCAAATAATATACAACCTCTAGGCTATGCTATGCCCTATTTACAGGTAACCAAAAACTGTAAGGCAACGAGTGCATAAGTGTGTGGTGGGCATAAAAATTTATTACTCTATTAATATTTTAGTTCCTTTTTTCAGCACATAAATGAGACTAACAGGTCTTATAAATTCCAATAAATTAAATGTCTGCCTTTACAAAATGAATGCCAACAACATGGTGGCTCAGAGAAAGTACCGCTGTTTAAAGTTTAAAATCATGGGTAACAAAAAGTTGTGATATATCACTCACACTCATTACATGAGCATGAGTTTAATTACTTGTGTCAACTCATGAAGTATACATGTGGCAATGTCATAAGATTTTCTCTACCGTGGTAAGGCTGTCAAGGTTTAATTTGTTTAGCTGGTACTTTACTTCGCATGATTTTGGGTGTTTTAAATTTCTTACACATAGTAATTCATCAATACAACCCCTCCCACCACCTTTATGAGAACATTATGCAAAATGAGAGCTATGCCAGTGTTAATGCCTTACAGGGCTTAGTTAGTAAGAATACAAGTGCAAACTTTAGAAACAGGAGTATGATAGATTTATATACTCGATTTCTCGTAAGTTGGGTAAAATTTTACAGCTCCTTATGAGCCATATTTTTTTATATTTTGTGATTTATGGCACAATGCAAGACATTTTTAGTTCTAAGATGAGCCGGAAATGCCCATTTCACTATACTGCAAAGTTTGTCTCGCAATGTGCCACAAATCACAAAATATTAAGAATTATTGCATATAAGTACCTGTAAAATGTTACCAACTTATATGAAGCGGAGTATAATATTGTGCTTTACTACGTAGCTGTACATGTGTGGTGCATGCATGTGTACACATGCAAGCACTCACGCACACACACATATATGCAAACACACACACTCTGTTACTATTATTTATTCTTCTATGAGCTTTTTATGTGTGACGGCATAAAAAGTAGTTAATAAAGCCTGTCATACACCTTGCCCAAGTTCTACTATGTCAATGTGTATAGCATGGAGCATTACATAATATGTAAGAGGACACAGTGTTTTCTTCATAGTTCATTCAGTTTGTATTTAACTTACACAATGGTAATAGTAACAGAATAGCTACATAAAGCAATGAGAATTCAGCAGTGTTTATTTTCTTCGAACACTATATTGCAAACCATACTACTTTGAAATCAAGTACATTTTTTAATAATGGACACTGTATGTATAATTTTTTCTAATTGAAACATAAAATTCTATTACACTGTAATCTCAGGAAAACAGCATGACACATTACTTCACCTTGGTATAAACATAACCTAATCAGATAAAAACTTGACACAAGTTATGTTCAACATATTACTTCAATGCCATGTTTGTCACTCTGAAGCAGTGTGAGTGTGAAAGTTGTGACCATTAATACCTTATTGTGATTGGCATAGTGTTTTCTGGATAAGATCTAACACAAAACAGTAACACAAATATTTAGCAAGTTCTAATATGTTTCTGAGCTAACTTTTGAATATAAAATCAATCTGTTACACCTAAGACTAGAGTCTTCATACATACACACATAAAAGCAGAATCGATAACAGAAAATAAGCACGAAAACTGTAAATGAATTAGTAACTGTGTATGGTTAGCTTGACAAACCAATATTTTTACTACAATAAAATATTAATACAGAAATTTGAGTGAAGATATTAATAAAGTAAAAAATTATTACTATTATAAATAACTGAACTAAAATAGCAAACACATCTTACCGAAAAATAATTTTAAATATACAATTTCCACAGCCAGAGATAAAATCTGTAAATATATTATAATTAGAAAAACTTACGCTGGATTTAAATCTCTATAAATGTCTTCTTCTGATGCAGTCCTACTTTTATGAATCAAGAACCCACTGCAAAAAGGACAAAAACTTATTAATACAACAGAACAAAAATGAAAAATACAGATACATTAATACATTAAGCCAGAAAAATATTTTTACTTGCCATTCATGGCCTACACTATATTCCAATATTTTACCAACCCAAGACACAATTTCAGAATTAGTGCAGTTCGTAGTTTCCTCCCACCACACATATAGGGGATGGATTAAAATAAGGAAACACCTCACAAAACATATGCCTGAAAAGAAGGTCTATATTAGCAAATAGAGTAAATGACGTAGTCCTATTCACCAAATACCACTGCATGCACAATCTTCACAATACATTCATTCCATGTATGCATCAGTTTTTACTGAGACAGTACAGTGTTCTGTGCAGTTGTGAATGAGTTATATCACTGGTATTAGCGCAGACAAACAGTTGACATAGTACAGTTGGTGCTTCCATAACCGCAGTAGCCAATGTTTTTATGGTTTTGCAAGACACAATATCCAAGATTACGGCCACATACAGAAGGGCAGTAAGAACTACATCTCGGTAGATAGTAATATACGTTAAGTCAGACATAGACGAACATTGCATGAAAATGTGACAAATAAGCAGATAACAACTGCAAAAGTAATTGCTAAATTGAAAGTTACTCACAAACCCTGTCAATACTGAAACAGTGCAATGATAAGCAAAGTCTCTGGCTGCCTATTTACAACTGTACATAAAAATGAACATATGTTTGTTTGTATTCTGTGTTTTTATTCCATTTCTTTGCGTTTGATTAAAGTTAGGTGAGTTGTGGAATCACCGCAAAAGTTTTGGCAAAAACATTTTGGAGAGGGGAAGGAGCAAAATGGGGTACAGGGGCAGAACAGAGTATTAAAAAAAATTCACAAAAAAATATAATAACTTTGATGAGTTGTACATTGTACATGTGTCTGTAAAGGTTTTTGCAAAAAAAATTGGGGAGGGGGAGAATTCAAAGTTCAAAACATGGTAGAGGGGCGGAAAAGGGTACCCAATAATGTAATGTGGATTGCAATGCATGCCTGGTCAGCTAGTCAGTGATAAAAATGCCACAAAGAGGAGACGGAAGTGCTGTCATGTAACCTGGACTATGGAGCAATGGGAGACAGGTCATTTGGTAGTACAAGTCCTGCTTCACATTTCCCTACATTTGATTTAGTGTATGTCTGCAGAATGACATCCAAAACTAGCAATTCAGATTGTTTGCCGCCAAGAGCGAAACTTAGGGCCGTATCTATAAACGGCTTTCGAATGACAACCAACTGCTATCCCCATAGAGAAAGCATTGGTGAGCAGTTGGTTGTAATTCGAAAGAGGTCTATAGATTCGGCCCTTAGCGTAGGTTCAATATCACTTTAAGGAAGCCACGTTGTGGTATTCAATCAGATCCACCATTATCCTACAAGTAAGTAAATTTGTATGGCAGATTCTCTCAATGGGAGGGAATGATTTTGAGTAAAACTGTAAGCATATGCCACCACAGCACTATGTTACCCCAGCATGACAGATGAAAAAGGTAAATAAGAAAAACTAACCAATATTAGCTGTACTGCAGTTAGAACACACGCACAGGTGTGTGTGAATATTACATATATATAATATAAAAATACATTATACATCCTTTAACAAATTGTGTAAAATACCACAAAATTAAAAAAAAAATTATTATTAAAAAAAAAATTAAGGCCGATACAATTAGGACAACACTGACAATTACTTGAATGGGGATTTTCATGAAATATAAACAATAGCCACTTTAAGATTCCAGCATATGTTCACACACTCACCGTGGCTTTCAATAAAATGATAGGGTTTTCTCTCAAAGTTTAGTACCGGATGAACATGTCAGTGATGTCCTTATTGTTCTGTTGCTTACCGACCTCAGGCATGAGGGTAAACAGCCTTAAAAGTTAATGTTTCAAATGGGCACTTGCTAACAATTTAGCTTATAAGTAACATGTCTGAGGAACAAGTGATGACTTGGAAGTTTTAAAAAAAGTAAAATTAGATAACCTGAAATTACTTACGAAATATTCCTGCGCTGAACTTTAGGGCAGTTGGAGAGCTTTGATAAAGTGTTGAGCACTTTGTAAAAATCTGTCAGTTCATATAACATGGACGGCTCAAAGAGGTCGGTATCTTTTAGGCCAAACACCATATGGCACGCATGGAGAAACACTTTGATGTTACGGAGACAGAGGAACTGCGAAAAGCACAGTCGAACACATTTTAAAACACTTGAATTTTATAAAGTAAAACACAGCATCTATAAACAACTCTCTAGGAGTAATCCAAATACACCCTTCACAAAACTTTACTGAATTCTGGCTGGGAACTGTAATGGTAGTAATATTACAGATTACTGTATGTAATGTTCAGATAAGTTAAAGCCCACTCTTAGGCGTAGCTAATATGTAAAGCCTCACCCGAATACAAATAATACTTTTAATTAAAATTTAAATTTAACTAAGGATTAGCTGCACACATTTAATTTTCTTTTGCTTCTTTGTTATTAAAATAATATCAAATATTGCACAAGGACAATATAGCAAAATCAGAATAAAAACAGAAGACATGATATTTAATTCCAAAATAGAAGAAGTGTTATTTAATTCCAATTCACACCAATATTTATTTAATCACGGTCAAATTCAGCCAAATGCTGGTTTAAAATTGATACTTGCTTGTACATAAGAAGATTCATTTAACACTATAATTACAAAATACATTTTAAATTTCAGAGTACTAAAAATAATGAATGAACCATTGATAAAACTTTTTAACAAATATAATTGAACATAAATTTCTATTTCCTACTTCAGCTGGTTCACAAGAAGAAAGGGTTTACATTTTCCTCTGAACGAAAGAAGAGAAGTGGTTTTTAAATCTCCCCGCAGGGGCGGATCTAGGAAAGGGCCGGGGTATGGGGGGGGGGGAGGCAGACTGCCTGAGGCAACGGGATAGAGGGGGCGCTGGTGGTGCCAAAAATTTTTACTTGGGAATGAAATATAAACACGTGTAAGAAAAAAGATACAATATCAACCAATATTTAAACTTTTATTAGTTTTGTATTTGTATTAACCTTGAACACCATATAATGTTATAAGTAAAGTATTTATAATTATAATGCACACTTAAAACACAGCTAATGGTAGCTAGTAAGAACAGGTTTTATGTATTTCTACTAAAATTTTATACTGTTATTTATGCAAGCACAGAACAATGTATGCAAGATATGTTTATTACTGTTTGGTTGATTGAACTGGTGGAAAAAGAGGGGGATAGATTGAGAAGGGAGGGGGGGGGGAACAAATCATAATTCTTGCCCCAGGCGAAGGAAAGCCTATATCCGTCCCTGTCTCCTGGTAGGTCATTCCAAATTTTGCTTGCAAGGTAAGTGTAAAAATGTTTGTAAATTGATTAATTACATTGAGGGAGTTGAAAAAAGATTGTTAGTTTTCTGACAAATATTTTGGAACTCTCGTATCTATATATTTTTTTTTTTTAGTTGAGTAGTGAAGTGGTGCCATTTAGATGCTACACACTTTTGTTACGTGATCTCTTTTTTAAGATTGAAACAATGTCTCAAACAATCATTCTGAACTTTCTGTATATGGTATTGTTGTGTTTTGCTAATATTTGTAAACAAACCTGCACACGACAGTACTAATGTGTTGCACAGATACAGCTTGATGTCAGTTATTACTGTAGTATATTTTTGATCCGTAGAGGAGATTCAAGCGGTAGTAGACTGACAGAATATTTACAGATATTTCTTTACTTCAAGATAAATTTTTCCTAAGTTTTTACAAGAATCTCTCAGGTATATTTTTCCCATTTATAACAATATTATTGGGATCCTTGATTTTGTGAGCTAAAACTATGCATTTATTTCAATTTAGTTATGTTTTTTGCACCACTCTGATGCACGCTGCAGATCACCGTTTATTTTTGTGATGCTGTCATCCTTTCCTCCAAACGACATGTCAATAATAATTGAGTATCATCTGCGTACTGGAAGCATTGTAAGTGATCAAAACAGGATGCAATTGAAGTGATGTAATACAAAAATAAGGGTACAAGAATTGATCCTTGCGGAACTCCATTTTGAACCGTCATCCAATCAAAACGCAGTAATTCATTGGCAGTGCAAACTTCTAGCCTACTTGTTGTGTACGACTTTCAAGATAGCTTTTCAACCATTGGCAAGTGCCGTGTGACAACCCAGATGCTGCTAATTTTACTAACAGCTCTCTGTGGTTGATTGTATCAAAAGCTTTTGTAAAATCAATAAATATAGAAAAAATTAATTTCACTTTGTCCATTGCCTTGTAGATATAAAGTCTGTGATTATTTCTGATTGCTTTCAGGATGTAGCGAATGTAAACGACTAAAAAGAATATAATATGAGTGCTGTTCCTTCTATAGTAGCACATTTCTCTACGGGTAGTTTTAGTTTAATATTTTGGTATTTATAAATTTTAATGTCAAAATTTAAAATATTTATAAACACATTCTAATGCTATTAGCCTAAGAGAAATTTAGTCCATAAATGTACAACCAACATAGAAAATTGAGATACAAGCTGAATTATGCAAGTGTATCCAATTCACGCCGTTGCTAAAACGTCTCGTGCTTTAACAAAGCTAAAAAGCTGTACTTTCCCATATTGTTTTTTTACTATATTTGATATTTGCTATGTTTGTTCTAGTTAAGTGTTATGTATGCTAAGGAATATTTTATCTTAGCCCTTTATTTTTGTGTGTGCTTTGTAGAAATTTGTATTAAATTTTGAAAGTCACAGGTTTTGTTGAAAGCTTCTCTCCAAAAAACTTTCACTATTTTGCAGCAGTTTTGATTTTTCGGTAACAATAATGTCATTGTACAACTGCTATCCTACACTAGGAACACAATGGAGAGAAGTGTTTAGGATAAGAATTCCCAGCTATGTCACACGTAATAAGAGGCCGCACCCGTGCCAGCTAATTAATTTTTTGGTGAAATTACAAGAAAGACTTTTCTGCTGCATCATGATATCACTGACGCCGGCTGTTAGTCTAATGAATGAACTGCTCCAGTAGACGATTTTCTCCTGTTCTGCAAAAGAGCCTAAAGGTTTTTTACATATCTCCGTCACAAAAGCTGAATTTATTGAACTAAAAAAAAGTTATTTTTTTTCTCTCTTTCATAGTAATAAACCCAGAGGTTATACACTGAGGAGTCTCATTGTATTGCCGGTTCTTTGAACACTAAACAAGATGTACTATTTTATCCAAACAGTAATTTTTTTTGTCTATGAACGAGAGAAACTGGTAAGGCAAGGGACTAGCTAATCATTAAGTTTCGTCTCGCACAAATTTTCTGAAAAGTTTCAACACCTATACATAAACTTGCATACATCTATCACGTTAGCTACAATTTATTTTACTGAACTAATTCCACCATAGAACATTTAACAGATTTGCCCAAACCAAAAGGTCACCTAGCTTACACGCCCATGTTACGAAAAAGGAAATTTACCAAAAATTGACTATAATATCTTTTTATGTTAGTCTATTATGTTACAGCCTACGCAATGGTTCATTTGTTTCATTTTTTTCATCACCCAATAGATCCTACACTGAACCATCAGCCCATTGGACATAATGCTCAAGATTCACGTAGGACATAATTAAAATACACAGAAGGCCTATTAGACATGAATTATATAGCACTAATATAGTCACAATAACTATTATTAAATCCACTTACACTAGCAAAAAATTGCAAATGTAACAATCAGTCTTAAGAGTGTGTGGTAGATAAATAAACGCTGAAAACTTCAATTGATTTCTACGCTTTTTTCGAAGCCAATATGGATAAAATACTCAATGACCATCCTAGATAATGTTATTTATAAACTTCATGAGTGATCCAGAATTACTAATTCGTTACGTGTGATCTCTTGTGCCCCAGTTAAATGCACGAGGTTCCGGAGTCAGAGATTGTGCCTCAGAAGTTCGTAACGCTGGAAACAATTTTGTTTAAAATGTTGGCTAAAACTATTGTCTAGGATTGCTATTGTTTAATTTTCGCAAATTGGCTTCAAGAAACCTACAGTTATAAATCAATGCTTTTAGCATTGAATTATGTACCACGCCCTCTTAAGGAAGCTGTAAGGGAACATGAAATGTGTGGTGTCACCGACACCATATTTAGGTTGTCGATGACACCACACATTTTCATGTTTACGTAAAAAATTTGCTGGCAATACAGTAACCACCAACTGGCAACCTACAACTTCCTCCTCAGTTACCTACCAATCCTCTCCTAAACTTTCCAACCCCCCTCACCATCACCAACTCCTCTGAAAGTAAATTCTACTACCTCACCGACCCCCTATGCATAGACTGCCTACCCCACCCTGTTCTGCTCATCACCTGGATCTTCTCACTGTTATTCTTCCTTCTTCTATATTCTGCCTTAATTAACAGGCAGCCTAACTTATCCCAGTCTTCCCTCTCCATTCATTACCTTGTACATCCTGACCAGCATTTCTGCTCTTCTCCTTTCCTTCCAGGAGTTCCACCCCAGTTCCTTCAGCATCACAGACGGCCAAAAGTTACCTTCGTCCTCACTAGACTACCCTTGCTTTCTCCATTTATACATCATCCACCTTGCTCCCTATCTTTGCACCTTCTCCAGCTCCTGCACCAATTCCATATATGAGTCCCACTCTGGTGCAGCGTACTCTAAAACAATGGTTGGACCATTGTAACATAGCACACGTTTTCTTTAACTGAAGTAAAACACTTCAATACCCTTCGCAACACACCTAGAGCCTTTCTCCCTTTACACACCACTCTCTCTACATGACTTCTCCACCCTAAGTCTGCCTGCATCATTATACCCAGACACTTGTGTTCTAAAGCTTCCCCTACCTCCTGCCCTTTCCATCTGTAAATGTTCGTACTCCTAACCTTCTTCCATGTAAATATAACAATCATTGTCTTCCTCATGTTTATTTTAATTTTGTTCTTTTCCATCCACAAACGTATCCTCTCATTGTCATCCAGCATCTTTGTCCCTCCCACCACCTCTGCATATAAAAAATACAGTGGGCAAACTATCTTATTTTGCCACTCCCCCAATGTAATTTGTGTTCATTATAAACAACGGCCCCAGCACCCTTCCCTGTAGCACACCGGACGTAACCTCTCCCTCTTGCGATACGGAGTCACCTACTGTAAATATTAAGAATCACTACTCATTGTGTGTCGGTCAAATTATTAATTTCAGAAATACAGTTTATTGATGAAACATTTATCTAGATACATTATTAGTAGTCCTACTTAATTTGTTTTTGTTAGGTTAGGTTATTTTTGTAATATTTTGGTACAGTTAAGAAGCCTGATTGCAACATTTAATACATATTTCCATGTACAAACTACCTCGACATGCTACTGAACACACAGAACCGAACATCGCCAGGACAAAAAAAAACTAGATGGACTTCAGAAGTGACAACACTACACACAACACTAGTCAAACTAGCAATAATACAATGATAAAATGAGCAATTATAAACTGGCACAAAAGAACTTAGAATAGCTATACAACATTCTCCCTCAAATTTTCTTTCCTATAATGACATTTGATTAACTTAAACACATTTAATTATTCTAAATAATGTCTCTAAAATATTGAAATATGTCCTTACACAATGCCTTGGCAAAAATGTATTAAATATTTCATCTGTGGGAACATAGGCTAAATTCAACACTCCTTTTGTGTGCATGTCTTTCAAAAAGTGATACCTGATATCAATACTTTTGCCCTATTAGACTATTCTGGGTTTTTAATACAGGCACTAGCATTATCCAATTTTAACACTACGCTTTTACATAACAGTGGATTCATTTCACTTAAAATTCCAGCTATATTAACAAGTTCCTGTGCAGATAAGGCCCCTGCAATATACTCTGCCTCCATCATAGAAAATGTTTTTTATTTGTTTGTTTTATTTGCTTCAATGAGCTCAGAGCTCGTTACAGATACAGTACAGTACAGTTTTTTGTTAGGAAGGGCTGGGCAGGTGGTAATGAGGGGGGAGGGGGGGGAAGAGGTTATTTCATAAGGGAACATTTTGTGACCCAATCATACAATTCCATTTAAGTTATCGTAGTATATGAATAAATTCTACAAAAATCAAAAAACTACAAAGATTACAAATAGATAAATGAGAACATCTACATCTATTATACTACAACAAAACTGCTATAAATCAATGGCAATATTATGACATGGCAGAATGTGCAGATTGGGAAACCTTACCAACTAGGAACCTAACGATAAATACTAGGAAACATGCTTCATCACACACAATAAAAGACAGAAAATTACTTATGACCTACAATTTCTACACATTAATTTTGTTAACTATAGATATAAACAAGTTTTCTGTGTCAAAACACTAAAGATATGAAAACAACCGAACTTGACCTCGTGCACTAGCCTACATAAATAAATTCAAGGTAAAACTCAAAAAAGTTTTTTTGAAGTACATAATAATATGCTACATAGAGAAGAAACCAACAACTATGAAATATAATATACTATCCCACTACATAAGCATTATACATATAAGTAGTCCGCAAAGAAATATAATATACTATCCCACTACATAAGCATTATACATATAAGTAGTCCGCAAAGAAGTTTGCAGAGTTTCAGATGTAAATGCTGTTGTCACGTCATTTAGATTCCTGAAGTTTATATTTTCTTCATTACATATTTCTAATATGTTTTATGTAAAGTATTTATTTACCACCAGAATATAATAATTAGTGCACAATTTCCCAGAAAACAAGAAAGGAAAAAAAATTGTCATGGGATGTTGTTTCAATAATTATGTACATAAACAGACACACCAATATATAAAGAACATAACAAGCATAGTACACATACATACCCTTTCTTGTCTTTCACTCTAACCATTACACTGTAGACTAGTATTCCTTCCAAAAGTGGTGTCTGAGTTTGTTTTTGAAATGAGAAATGTTCTTGAGTGCTCTTAGTTCCTGTGGAAGGTGGTTAACTTTTTGAAAACATTGTAAGAGAAGGATTTCAGACAGTATTTTGTAAGAATTCACTCAGCTTAAATTTATATTTTGTTTTATCCTTGTACTATATGCATGTATTGATGATCTTGTTATAGTAGACATTTAGCTGTGGGTTTTCTTCTCGATAATTTTTTTTGCTAGTACAAGTGAGTTTAGTTCATTTAATGATGGGTTTTTTGTTTTTAGGTGAACCTCTTTGGTAGGTGTCAGGAAGGGCAGGTGGTACATAATTTTGATCCCATGTTTGCCAAATTTTTATTTTTTGTGTGTGTGTTACATTGGGTCAATAGTGTGTTTAAATGAGAGATACGAATGAATAAGGGAACTGTATATTTGTTTACGACATTGTTTTGGTAAATATTTCCTTATTCGTCCACGAAGGCTTATGATAGGTACTAATTACTTCGCTAAAGCATCAATATGTTTATTCTAGGTTAGGTTTCATCAATTGTTAAGATAATCTGTTTCTTGTAAGTTTATATTATTTACGTGTACAATTTTAGCGTGGGTTGTTACTTTATTTTGTTTACTTATTAGTAGGCCCATGTAGTTTGTTTTTGATCTATTTAGGGCCATTTTATTTGCATTGAGCCAGCCTATGAGAGTGTTTATGTCTTCTTTCATGTCTACCAGTAGATCGTCACTGTTGATTTTATGTACGTAAGGTTTGTATCGTCAGCGTACATAGAGATTTTTCGCTTAAAAGGACACGTTGCGAGGTCATTTATATAGGCTATATTAAAAACAGTATGAGGCCGAGAATTGATCCTTGCGGTACTCCACTTTTAAATACCATCTCATGACCTACACAATTTTCAATGCTTATGTACTGAGTTTGGTTTGTTAAGTAACTTTTAAACCATTCCAAGGCTGTCCCTCTGATACCTATACTTTCTAGTTTGTTTAGAAGAATACAATGGTCAACCATGTCTAAGGCCTTTTGTAAGTCAATCAATAAACATGCTGTTATTTTATTGTTGTCCAGAGCATTTTGTATTTTTGAATTAAGTCTATTATTGCAGCTATTTCTGTATTCATCCCATTTCTGAAACTATATTGTGAGGGTGACACGAAGTTGTGCTTGTCTAGATATTTTATCAGTCAATTTTTCATGGCAGTTTCAAAAATGTTTGGCATGCTAGGGAGTATGGAGATGGGTCTATAATTTCTTGGGCTTTGTCTCCAGACTTGTAAATGGGTAATACTCTAGCCTTTTTCAGGCTTTAAGGAAAATTCCTTCCTGGAAGGACTTATTTATTAATTCAGAGATGTGTGTGCTTATGAAGGCAGCAGTTTTTTTTCCAGAATGTGTGGTGTGAAAACATTGTGTGGGGTATTTTGCTTGTTTTTTAAGTCTGTAATTATTTTTTCTACTTCCTCTTTGTTTACATGGTCAAAGAACATTGAGGATGAACAAATGTGTATTTTCATATTGCTTGTTGGTTTTCTCTGGATATATCGTTGGCTTACTTCTAAAACCTCGTACGTCCATTTCAGCAAATTTTACAGGAGAGCAAAATGAAAACCGTCGTAGTCATGCTACACCATAGATACTGGGTTTTTTAGTTTGAACATAGAAGAAAGCTAATGCACAGTAGAATTTAGCAGATTATAACACTAGAAGCGCCATGAAAATTAGCACCAAATTCACTTGGAATACAAAATTGTGAAAATTTGGACTTACGAGGTTTTAGAAGTAAGCCAACGATATACTGGTATATTAGCAGTTATGTTTATGAAGAAGTTATTAAAAATGTTACATATTTCATTATTTTGATGGTTGTTATATAGTTTACAATTAAACTATGACATAGGCCCACAGTGCTACATTTGTTGGTTTTGTTAGATAGTAGTTCGTTAAAGGTGTTCCATTGCTTTTGGTTGTAATTTTTTTGTTTCATCAAATTGAGACATGACAGTCTCAGGAGTGGGAACTGAGTGACGTCATTGTTGACGAGAAGTGTAAATATACACAAAGCTAAGGAAAGTATTCGAGAATGTCTTTATAATTTTGTGAATGTGTTTTAATATTGGCAGTTTGGAGTACCATAAAGTATTTAATGTTGTATACATACATATAGAGGTTTTGTATTCATAATTATTTGCATCTTGTATGGCAAAGTAGTGTTGTCTGTAGGAACAAGCTTCTTTGAGCCTTAGTTTGTAAGAGAGCCACCAGGGGTACGTGGCTGTCTCAAGCGAGTCCGAGCGCCAAAGGGTACTGCATAGTGAGTCGTCGTCGTTGCTGGAGGAGTTAATGAGGCACGATTAGACAACACAGCTCATGATATTCGACCGCTGGTCTTGAAAGACTTGTGTTGGTGAAGAACATAGTAAAGGCAACTAGTACTGGAATTAACGAGCAGATAAGGGCAACAGTACTATGTAATTACTGCGTGGCAATCATGAATGATTCTGCCAACACGTGCATGCCAGGCGAGTGAAATACAACGTAGAGGAAATGAGTTGGTAGCTGACCCATTTCTACCCCTCGTAGTATACGAGGGTAATGGCGGACGAGGAGGCAGTACATGAGACTTCGACACCGGGGGTACCCACTACGTGGAGGCCTTGTTTTGAGTCTTGGACGAGAACGCAGTTTGTGGGGCGTCGACACCTAGGATATCCATTATGTGGAGGCTGTGTGCGAGTCCAGGACGAGTGGCAGTTTCCGGGAGAACCCACTACGTGGAGACGGTGGTCACGTCCTGGCCGTGTAGCAGAAATCAGCGGGACATTGTATCCTGGGAATGCAGGTACAGTGACGATAGAGTTCAAGGTGCCAATGAAACTGGCACATAAGTTTCAGTGCAATAACAGCGGGATCATTTCACACAGTTTGTGTACCTTTAGCGGCTTTGATCTTGAAACAGATAAAGTTATTAAGGCGTTGATTGTGTACGCATAATGTAGCCGCAAACTGCACCTCAATTAAATATGTTTAGTTGCGTAAACTGTAAAACTTATTTAACACCGAAGCTTACAACACATAAAGGATTCAAAAATTATTTAGTAAAATCGAAATCTCCATGTTTTGTGGTTATAAGGGCTAGGGCTAGTGTGCGCTACATCTGTTGTCACAAGGGCCACATGACAGGGAGGTGCAGAATTGACCGGGCCTAGCCAACGGGACAAGGAGTGGGCCCTTGTCTTGTAATAGTTTGTTAGGTTTGTTTGTTTACGAGCAGAGATTAGAGAAACATACAGATGGAGCATAAGGTATGTTCTAGGGCAAGGAATGGAAGGGGAAGGTGTCTTGAGATGGAAGGGGGAGGAGCCCATCCCCCATGCTGGTAACTGAAAAATGTTGTTTATTACCATAGCAACGCATATAATGCAACTGTGGTTTGACCAACCATAACCTCATTTCTTAATACATCTACAGGAACAGCTGATTGCACTCCGCCATATTACAACCTGAATAAACAGTCAGCCTGGCATCAGGCCGTGTCTCAATTGACCCAAAGAGTGCTCTTTCGAGCTCTCGCTATCGCAAATACGTCACAACTACGTCAGAGCGAGCACTTTCTGCATGTCTCAATTGTTCGCTGAGAGTGCGAAAGAGCGAGAGCACAAAGTAGTAAACTCGCTCTCTCTGGCATACGCCTTCTTGATTACAACTATGGTTTGAGGTTACTGAAGAAATGTGGGACATATATTACAAATAATTCAATATTTATGCAAAAATAATTATTTCCAATAATCAGTTACCTATGGCGATGTATTCAGTAAACATTTTTCGGCCGTAATATGCTATTAAATACATAAAATAAAAAAATTGGAATCACCCATAAACAGCTATTCCCACTCGAAATACGTTGCCGGTAAGTTTAAAAATTATTATTTTAATTGTCCACAAATGTATTAAATATGTTTATAAATTGTATTAATAAAATTTATGCACTTATAACCTTAGCATCGTTTGTTTACATATGTGAGAGAACATCGTCCCAACTGGAGAGAGCGAGAGCACCAGAGAGGAAACAAGAGCTCTCTCTTGGTGTTATGTGAAAGAGCACTCTCTCAACAGAGCACTCTTTAAATTGAGACATGACTTCAGTATCTCTGTCTAAGAGATGTGATTTAGTTTTTACATAGTCGATGTTCTTGTAAGAGGATGTTAGTTGGGTTATTTTCTAGTTTGGCATGGATTGCATCACGCCTACGGGTAAGAGTGATTATTTCATTTGTGATCCACTGTTTATGTAGGAGTCTTGTTTTATCACTTGTTCTTAGAGGTGTTTTGCAATTTACCATGGCTCAAGTAACATTTGCCTCAAATTCATTGTATACATTGTTTGCTTTTAGTTAGGTCCCTAATTTAATAGCCCGTATTTCTTCACACATCTATCAATGTAGCTGTTTGTTGTGTTGTTCTGGTTGGGTATAGATTATTACACAAATCATAACCATACGACTTGTACATTAATTTAAACACTTCTGAGGTTTCATCCTATTTTAATAAGTCAATATTTGTATATCCTATTACTATACTGTTTTTGTCTTGGATAATATCCAGGTGTTGTTCCAAGGATTTCATGAACTGATGGCTGTTAATTCTGGTAGGGTTCTACAATGCTGTTACATACATTTTGGTTGGGTGAAGTGTGTGTAATTCTATATACAAGATTGCTTTCTGTTAATACCATGCAAATGGATTACAATTGTACAAAGCAATAAACCCACTGACACTCTTTCTACCAAAACTATCCCGTGCCCAGTCGGCTCAGAATAACCAATGAGTTCACCAGATCCACTTTTGAAGGTTAGCCCTAAACTTTAAGTACTTTGCAAGTACCTGCTGCCTTCCATAATTCATCTGCTAACTTATCAAATAACTGGCAAGATATGAAAGAGAATAAGAAACGTCAGGGCAACTTGTTACAGCAAGTACATCAATCCACAAACTAGATTTCTGTACGGAACATTTCTATTCACTGAAGGGGCCACGGTGGCTGAATGGTCAGACCATTCGCCTCCTACCCAGGTGATCAGGGTTCGATACCCGGTGGGGCCGGTCCCCGGATTTTTGCATGTGGGAATCGTGCCAGACGATGCCGCTGGTCGGCAGGTTTTCTTGGGGGTTCTCCTGTTTCCCCCGCCCCTTTATTCCGGCGCTTCTCCATACTCGCATCATGTCATCCTTCACCAGCGCTGAAGACCTTGATGTTAAGCGCTGACCAAAATATCTCACTCACACTCACTCACTATTCACTGAACTTTCCTTACTCGCTTGGAACCTTACTTCCATTAGTGTAGCTACTGATTTACCTTCTTTCATATTAAACTGAGTCAAAATTTATTTATTAGTTTAGGCTGAATTACCTTAATTTAATCTTGTGACCTACACTTAACAACATACCCAGGAATGTATAGTTCTTTATCTCTTTCATGCTGAATTCCTTCTTCAAGGCACTCACCAACTCATGTATCTTCCCTGGTTCCCCTGTTAATAAAGCATCATCAACTTGGAGAACTAGAAAGATACCTATAGAATTATAAAAACAATAATCATATAAAGAATGCACTCCACTCCTTGAGGAATCTTGATGCAAATGTCTTTCTCCAAATACCCATTTAAAAAGGCTGTAGGTACATCAATATGCTGCAGTGGCCACTTGAATTTTACTGCTACAGATAGCATTAAACGTACAGTAGGGACTCGACATACTGGTGCATAAGCATAGCTCATATCTTCAACTGGCTCTTGAAAACCCCATGCAACCAAACGAGAACGAGCCTTCTCTGCACCATCATCCTTCACAGCAAATATCCATTTTGTTTCTATGGCAATTGTTCTTTGTGGTAGTTTTTCTGATTTCCAAGTTCCCATTTTTCTATGTGCATCCAGTTAATTATTTATGGCTTCTCTCCATCCCTTGTCTTGCATTGCTTCATCGTAAGTCTGAGGCATTCCCCTGCATCAAAGGCAAATGAAGTGTACATCTCGTAATCTTGTAATTTCTTCGGAATGTTTACTCTCCTTCCACTGCTTGTGTGCTTCACTTCTTCATCATGGACGACCGGTACTTCCATTTCGTCTTGTTCCTCATTTACTGCTTCTGTGTCTGAAGCTGAGACTGGTATGCATGTAAATTTCTTTTCACTTCCTACATGTTGGAAAATGAAACTATTTTCATCAAATTTGACATGTCCTGTGACTATTTTATCAGTCTGAGGAATCCATACTCTGTATCCCGTACAGCCATATCCACCCATTCTTCCTTCAAGAGCACGAGATTCCAGTTTATCAGTTGACACAGGCAATTTCTTTATCCACACACACAACCCAAAAATTGTCAACTTTGACAAATCATTATTTCAAAGATACAGTTCAGCCGGTAACCTACCCTGAATAGCAGATGAAGGGCTACTGTTGACCTGGCAGCACACAGTACGTATGGCTTCACCCCATAAATATTTAGGCAAATTTGTTTCCACTTTATACATACAACTACGTAACAGTGCCTGGTTAAATCTTTTGCTAACGCCATACAATAGTTTTGTGTATGGCAAAGTAAAGTTTTGTTTTAAAAAGTTCAACACACATGATGTGTATTCTCCACCACAATCTGATCTGATTCTTAAACACCTATTCCCCTCAGCTTTTAACTGTCTCACACAGTTCATCAAATTCTCTGATGCTTCACTCTTGCTCTTCAATAGAAACACTATGGCAAAATGTGTCTAGTCATTAACTATAGTTTGATATTTTTTACCTTCCAGAGTAGAAGTTTGCACTGGACCTCCTATGTCGGTATGAAGATATTCACCCTTTTTACTTGATCTTGGCAGTGGTACCTCCGGAAATGGTAATCTCTTTGACTTGCCTTCATTACTCGCAGCGAGAGATTCAGTCTTGCATGGCAAACCCAATCTACGAAGACTCCTTTCAAGGATGGCATAACCTCCTCTGAATGACAATTCAAATGTAGCAAATACAAATTGCCTACCGGTACTTGTTTACGTGACATACAAAAACAATACAATGATCAAATTAGAAATAATAAATTGCAAAAGAACTTGGAATACATAACAATTTTAGGTTAGTTTAGGTAGGTTAAGTTTGGTTACTTTATATTGGTTTAGGTTAAGTTAGAATATGTTAGGTTATGTTAGGTTATGTTAGATTTTGTTAGGTAGTCTAAGCTTACTTAACATTAAATTAGGTCAGGTTAGGTTACGTAACTTTAAAGTAATCTGAACTATACTAACCTAACAAAAATTTTACATAGGACTTTTAGAGCTATTAGAAGTAGTCCTACATTAAAAAATTTTGTTGGGTTAATGTAAGATAGCCTTACGAAAACATAAAGTAGGTCAGGTTAGATTACCTAAACTAACACAAACTAAACTAACGAACTAACCTAAAACAACCTAACTTAAAAAAACCCAAAATAACCATACCTAACAAATTTTATTTTTACGTAGGACTACTTATAACATCTCTAGAAACATTTTCTATCAGTAAACTGTATGTCTAAAATAAATAGTTTGGACAGTACACTATGAGTAGGCTAGGGATTCTTAATATTTACAGTCTCTCACGTTTCCCTCTGTCTCTACCTCCTGAGAAAGTCACCAATCTAATTCACTACAACTTTGTCTACCAGCAATTCGTCAACTTTCATCATTAACATCGCACACAGTACCTTACTGAATGCTTTCTCAAAGTCAATGAATCAGGCATCCACAACGATTGGCATGATGAATTCTTTGTTTAAATCAGCAGTTGTAGGCTATCTGCTTACAAAAAAAATTACCTCCTCGAGTAAAATCTCTGCTGCAGTCAGTTCTAAAGGCCCTGCTATATAGGGACGATAAATTGTCTGTTGGTGCCCAGTCGTTGCCATGCTGACATCTGAAAGGTGAATGTGACCATGACGTCAGTGTTGTGTTGTTTTCATTGACAGTAGGTATCATTGGAGATGGAGAACTGCTATCTTTCACTGAAAACTTGCTGACAATCCACAGACTCCATATTCATCAGATGGCCGCCAAAGTGTTTTGATTAGCCATACGTACGAGCTACGAAAATTACAAGCCATTGAGGTGTGTGTTCACACACAATAACGACGATGAAAAAATACATCATGTTTTGGGGTAACTCTTCTGATAGAAACATTGTTTTCAATATGCAGAAGAGAGCTGCAAGAATAATATATGGGAGAAAACAGACTGAATCTTGTAGACCACTTGTTAAAAGTTCAAAAATAATGACCTTAGGTTATGAATATATTTACTCATTGCTGACATTTATCTCCAAACATCAACATAACACAAGAAGTAAAAATTATTTAGACATGCCTTTTGTTAATTTGACCTTACAGCACAAAGGACCTTCATACACTGCTTGCAAGTTTTTTAAAACAAACTCCCCAGGCACCTGCATGATGCGTGTTTATCAAAAATAACTATGTTCAAAAAAATTTCTTAAAGAATCTTTAATCCTTAATGTTTTTTTTTTTTTACTCAGTTGAGTAAATGTGTAGATCTGTAACTGTGTAAATACTTATTATAAGATAAATACTTATTATAAGATACTTGTTCTGGATTAAGACTGCATTTCTTCTCTTCACTTTATTCTTTTGCAATGAAGACTACGAAGGATACTGACATGAGCTTACATATAACGGGATTGAACTGAACAGAATTTTGCTCTATTAGCCTGTGTGCTTTTTAATGTATATTTTACGTAATTTATTCATATGATTGTATATTGTAAACATGACTTGTCCAATATCTTTGTGCAAGAATGTACACAAAGAAGATCCAAGGATGCAATAAACTTAACAAAAGAACTAATTTGGTTGTTTCATTAGTAAATATTTACAGTTTTGTTTGCAA
Organism: Medauroidea extradentata; assembly: GCA_003012365.1. Taxonomy (NCBI): domain Eukaryota; kingdom Metazoa; phylum Arthropoda; class Insecta; order Phasmatodea; family Phasmatidae; genus Medauroidea; species Medauroidea extradentata. The sequence goes on from PNEQ01028006.1 coordinate 63,849, forward strand.
AAAGACTTTGCAATTAGAAAAAGGAGAAGATGAATGAACACTGATTAAGCTGCCATCTGTTTCATATTGCAGAAACTATATGTACTCCAACAGTAAGGCAAAAACATTTGGTGTAGCAAGCAGCCAGATGAATGACAACTCCGACAATATCACTGTCTCAATGTAGCGCCTTAATTGATAAGTAGAAAATTATGCCCGCTTACCATAAAAAAAACAATAATATTAACATTAATTAAACATTAACAAATGTAACTACACCAGTTTAAAAAACAAAAGTTTCTTAAGTTAGCATTTTAAAGTAATCATGTGGTTCTTTTTATAAAGAATCAACTCAGCACAGCAAAATATTCACCTGAATTAAATGCAGGGGTAATCTTATGTAAAATGAAGGATATACGTTACCTGTGCTAGCTGTGGCTTCTGATTAACATCCTTCATATCAATACACCCAGGGTCAAGAACATTCAACAAATTGCACAGTAAAACACCGTCCCTTAGTGTATTTGCAAGATCTAAAACCACAGCTTCCGGCCAATTCGCCTTGTGATCGTCCCTCAAAACACCGCATTGCGTTAGCCATCTCACGCATTTACGCCAAGAGTCGTCTGTTCTTGCCATTTCACTGCCGGAAAACTGTCTACTATATAGGCCTACACAACATTAGCAAACAAGTCATCACATAGGCCAACTGTGCACTGTTTTAGCACTTATCACAAATATATATTTCCATTTCCAAACCGATGTTTACGTAAGAACAATTCAAAATACATTCCTCCCATTTTTATCATTTCTGTCCCGAAACACCAAATCCAAAACAATGTTGTCCTTCTCACTCGCACACACCCTATCTAACCATTTTTTTTTCCTGGTACAAGCAGCCTTTGGCTCTGTAACACCCAGCAAGGTTTGAATATTTGGTTTGAATTCAATAGACAATATATTTCACTTATCACAGCCTTTAATTTTTTTTAAACAAATGTATACGATCATGTTAGCAACACAATTGCAATACTAGTTCGTCACCCAAATTAAATATATTAAAACAATAATACAGTTCGGAAAAGGTGATCACAAGCACAACACGAAAACACAGTCGGAGGCCGTGTCTCAATTCACCCAAAGAGTGCTCTTTCGTACCAAGGCTTTCGTACTACTCTCGCAAATACGTCAGAGATAGCACTCTCTGCCTGTCTCAATGGGGAACATGCGTGTCTTGGGTATTTAACTAATAACACTACCAGCATTTAGATTTATTACTAAAGCCGGCCTCACACGATGCCTAAATTCCTGTTACCTTCTGCTATACCCATGGGCATAAAAATGTTTATGGCAGATTCTGAGTTGTGGGTATAGCAGAAAATGGTGCGTGGCTCCTCGCTCATATTCACATGGTACCCAGAGTGATAACAGAAATCGCATAACACCACCGCCACATTTTTTAATGGTCGTTTTGTTCATTGCAACATGGATCGGCGCGAAAAACTACAGAGAAAAAATTATGTGCTGCAGCAATTTTAGCTACTCAAGCACGGATATTTTAATTTTCTATTAGCATTTCCACGTGCTCTACATACCATTTCGACGCCATGTTGAACTGTTGTAAAATAAGACTTGACCACATGACACACACTGCGCCTATGATTGGCCAGAGAGAATTCTGGATAATATGAACTCCCGAAAAATAGGACATGTTCTATTACGTTTTTGGGTAACGTTTCGGGTACAAAATCTGCCATGCCCAGAACCAAACCCCTTGTGGAGGTGCTGGAACTGCACTCAGACGGAAGCAGAAATGCTACCAGAAAATGGGCATAGAAACTGCTATGAAATTGGGCATCATGTGAGGCCGGCTTAAATAACATGTAAACTTAATGCCGAGACCACGGTCGTAGAAGAGGTCTTGACACTCGCCTATCTACCAATGTATTTTGCTTGACCCCCTTGTTGTTAGGCTGTAGTTCGTCAAGTTACCGAGAATGTGACTCAAACTCCGCCCACTTTTTTCCATTGCTAATTTTATAAAGTAAATAAAGATTGCTGAAGCTTTTTCTTAAATTTTATAAATTGATAAGAAATACGTTTCGATAAATTGTTTATCTTAGTGGGAAGGAAGTGAGCGGAGTTGCGTCCGACCACCATAACTGCAGCGCCAATAAAACAATATATTCTGGGTAACTAGGTGAACTGCAGCCAAACAACAAGGGGGTCAAATTTCCAGGTGAGTGTCCAGACCTGAGCTTCTACGGCTGTGGCCGAGAATTAAAACTACATCTAACACATAAAAAAAACGTCGCCGTAAATGTAAGAAATTCAGAAATTTTCAAACGGGATGAGAACGCTCTGTGGGCGGGATTCATAGTCCCAACTTAAGCAAGAACTTCGTCAGGACGGTCTTGTTTCTTAAGAAAGCGATTTTCGAACTCCAGTTGCATAGTCGGTGTCAAGAGGATAGCTTCATGAAGTCGACGAGCTTGGATATGTGCTACTTCCGGCTTGACGAAGTAATTGCTTAAGTGGTCGAAAGGCACACGAACATACACGACTACATGCGAGTTGGAAATAAATTTCGTGCTTTCTGCTTTGTTTCACTGGCAGTTCCATTACACGTTCGTCGCTTTCTATTTTTGATTGATTTTTAAGATGTCTGGAACGTGTTCGCGGTATTACACGCCTCGGGAAATAAAAGTATAGAAAATAAGCAAATAGTAACCGATTTAAACATATATATTTTTAGTAATGGTTGCAGCATCAAAATGAATATCAGTTATACTGTACATTTTTTGCAGTAGTAAATTCTGAAATCATTTTTAGCTTTATGTTTGAAATGGTATAACTTTTTTGATATTACAGTACTTTAGGTTAGCGATTTAATGGACTATTATTACTGAATACAAAGACGAATATCTTTCTAACCTCGTGTTTGATTGCCAGTTTGGTTATCGGAAGAATATTTCGAAGTATTTTACAAATAAACAAATTGGTAACTTGTTTGTACTGACTAGGAATTTGTGACATCATACCAGAGCGATATGAACAAGACGTTGCTTAAGTTACGACTATGAATCCCATTTAATTACATCAACATAAAATCGCAATATCTTTTGTTGCAATTTGTTTTCATAACTTTACTCAACTGAAGTTGCATCGCCTATTCAAATAGCCACGGAATAACACTCCATCATTAGAGAAAAACTACCTATATTTACTTTGTTTGACGTCTTAAGTCGTCTCGCGAGTAAACTTGGCCAAGACAGTCTTGTTTACAAACTTAAGAAGAACCTCGACGTCTGTGCAACACGACCTTCTCAAGCAGTGACTATGCACCAGAAATATCTGCTCTCAAACCACTAGAAAATAAGATTGTCTTCGGTGAGGCCATGTGCTTAAGAAAGGTCTTAAGAAAGGTTTATGACATTGAATAGGCATTTGTGACGTCATACGAGAACGACTTGACCAAGGAGTTCCTTAAGTTACGACTATGAATCCCACCCTGTGATTCGTTTGACGTCACCTGTCGAAATTCGCTTGGTGGGAAGTCACGTTTTCCTAGTCGAGGCAAGGCCAGTTGTGTTGTTTAAGGTGTCGATATATTACTTTAGGAGTTACAAAACTACTTGCAGCCACAACACGTTCGTGTTAAGCCTTAAGTAGGCCTACATAATGCGGTGGATATGTATCGTGGTGGTGAAATGTGTTACAGAATATGCGTTTAATACAAACAAATACATGTAGCTAATGGTTTGCACCATTTCAGGGCCGCATTTATAGCTTAATTGTTTCTTAGATCTCGCCTGAGAGAATATTAAGTAAAATACGATTGTGGCGTGAGATTCACACTAAAATATTAGTCGTTCTTCGATACCGTACTTAACGTGTTAGTAATAGTTAAAATAAACACTCTAGCCTATTCACGTAAGATTTTACACTTTTGGAAAACACTTCCAAAAGCTGAACAGCTTTTTTCTGGCGATTCTGCTCAATTGTTTGCCTCTCACATAATAAATAATTCTTATTTTTATAAATTTTGTGACTTACTCTTATGTTCCTTGTTTAGAAATAGGACATATAAAATCATTTTTTTTCCTAACCTACCCTAACTACTATGTTATGTGTGAGGCGCGGGGAAGGAGCGGGACTAAGTGCGTCTCAGGGCTGAGCCCCATACGCCTACTAGGGGGAAGTTTCATGCAGAGGAGGCATGCATCGCGGCCGCAATTGGGGCCATGTCTACCTCCCTAAGTGTACCTATAGCTAAGCCATAATCTAAGAAGAGAGAGAGGGAAAAACCAGCATAGTACCGAAAAAACCCTCTCGACAGAATAGGACTGTAACCACTCAGCAGTTACAAGTATTAAAAATAAAAATGGCACTGTAAAAGTAGGAAGGTCCAGGTTTTTAATAGTGTTGTGAAGTAAGAGAGGGGCAGGGGGGTGGGAATATAAAATAATAAACATAAATATTCGTTGCTATGTGATTAATCGTAACGCCTAACTTTTACATTTAAAAAAAAAATATATTTTTACTAGCTACAAACGTTAACTCAAACTTGGAATATCTACTAATTGTACACATTTGTATTTTATATTGATGGGAACTGAACTGAAAACAATACTTGTTAGACTTTACAATATTTAGATACAAATTAATACATTTTATAGTGTTCTGCTACCTGCCGTGACTTCTGGAACTATTTGGGTTCTTCCATGCTGCTGCTATCTACCGGTAGACCTCGAACTATGTAAGGCTTCCCCTAATGCATGAAACGCAATATTTTTTTGTATTTTCTGGATTTAGATTTAGATTTAGTTTATTGCATCCTTGGATCTTTTTTTGCGTACATTTTTGCACGAAGATAGCGGACAAGTCATATTTACAATATACACTCAAATGAATAAAAGACATAAGTTATACAATTAAAGTTATACACTAAAAGAGCGAAATTCAACGTTTCTTGTCGGTTCGGGCTAGCACGTAGCCTCACGTCAGCATACTTCATAGTCTCCACATGTAAAACAAAAGAAAAAAACAAGAGAAGAAACAGAATCTTAACCCAGAATAAATATCTTAAATAAGTATCTACACTGTCATAGATCCACTCAAATACTCATCGACTGTGTAAAAAGCATTATTGATCAAGAAATCTTTAAGGTGTTTTTTGAATATTTTTGTGTTAGCTAAACATGCATCTTGCAGGTGGCTGCGGAGTTTGTTGAACGACTTGCAAGCTGTGTATGAAGGACCTTTTTGCTGTAAGGTCAAGTTGACAAGAGGCATGTGTAAAAGGTTTTTACTTCTAGTGTTATGGTTATGAAAATGTTCATTTGTGTGGAACAACTTCTGATTTTTGGAAATGAATGTCAGCAATGAGTAAATATATTCACAAGTTAAGGTCATTATTTTGTAACTTTTAAAAAGGGGTCAACAGGATTCAGTTTGTTTTCTCCCATGAATTATTCTTACAGCTCTCTTCTGCATACGGAAAACATTATTCTGTCAGAGGAGTTACCCCAAAACATGATGCCATAAGTAATAATAGAGTGAAAATATGCAAAGTATACAGTCAACACCGAATCTTTGTTTAGTATATCTGATACATTACGTAGAGCGAAACATGCAGAGCTCAGTTTTGGAATGATATATTCAATATGTGTTTTCCAATTCAGATGACAATCAACATATAAACCCAAAAATTTTGTGTCTGTTGCTTTATTGATTTCTGCAGTGCTGCAATGAACATTTATCGTTGGCTGATTACTATTTTTTGTTGCAAACTGTAAGAAATGGGTTTTTTCTGTGTTAAGGTTTAATTTGTTTCTATAAACCATGCATCTAATTCTGTAAAAGTGGTGTTGGCTAGTTGATTAAGTTCTTCCTCTGATTTTCCTGATATTATAATACTTGTGTCATCTGCAAATAAGGTAGGTATAGAACTATTTATTAGGCTATCAGGCAGGTCATTTATGTAAACCAGGAATAACAGAGGTCCGAGAATTGAACCTTGAGGAACACCATGTCTTATCTTACCTGGTTTTGAATAAAAAATATTTGAGTCTTCCCTAATGCAAACTTGTTGTTGTCTATTTGATAAATACGAGTGTATAAGTTTATTAGTTCTTCCATTTACACCATAAAATTGTAGTTTTTGAAGAAGCAGCTTGTGATTGACACAGTCAAAGGCTTTAGTAAGGTCACAAAAAATTCCGACTGATAGTAGTTTTTTGTCGAGTGCATTCAAGACATTTGTGACGAGCTGATATATTGCCTCATTGGTAGAGGATTTTTTTTTCTGAAACCATCCTGGAATTTTGAGAACATTTTTAATTTTTCAAAATGAGTTAAAAGTCTAGTATATATTAGTTTTTCAATTATTTTTGAAAAAAGTGGTTAGCAATGAAATTGGTCTGTAGTTAGTTACATTGGTTTTCTCTCCTTTCTTGAAGAGTGGGGTTACCAATGCCCATTTGAGTCGGTCAGGGAATACACTGTCATTTAATACAGCATTGCATATGTGGCTTAACAGAGTACTGAGTTGTGAGGCAAATTGTTTTATTAGTTTACTACTTAATCCATCATAGCCACAGGATAACTTTGATTTTAGGCTTTTTATTATTTCCTCAATTTCTTTTGCCGAAGTGTTGGGACATGTTATAAAGGGATATTCTGATTTCTGCGATACTACTATGTTGTTCGTATTATGACTTTGAGCTGTTTTGCTAATTAGATTATCAACAACATTAAGGTAATATGAATTGAAAGCATTTGTCACTGTTTTTGTGTCAGAAGCGGTTTTGTTTCCAATACTTAGTTTGATTTTTGAAATTGGATCTGTTGTTTTGCCTGTTTCTTTTTTTATAATGTTACAAGTAGTTTTGATTTTATTGTCAGAGTTTTCAATAAGACTGCTAAAGTACTTTCTCTTTGCTTCTTTAATTACATTTATTAGAATTTTGCAGTATATTTTGTACCTGTCGGCTATATCTGGATTGTTACTGATTCTAGTGGCTTTGTAAAGTTCTCTTTTGTGATCACACGAAATTTTTAATCCTTTAGTCATCCACAGAGTTTTCCTAGCCTCATTTTTAGTACAAACTTGTTTAGATGCGAAGCTGTTTTCATAATGCAGGAGAATGGAAATTAACGAGTTAAATTTGTTATTTACATTTGTAGAATAGTACATTTCTGACCATTTTTCACTGTTAAGAGCAGATTTGAATTTATTGGCATTTTCACCTGAGAATTGTCTAATGGTTTTACAGTAGGTTTTCTTGATGCTCACATTTAACTGAGAGATTTCTAAAACTTGCGCATCATGGTCTGACAGCCCATTTATTACAGGCAGACATTGACTGGATGGGGTTAGGGTTAAGTGATTATCTATAAAGATGTTATCTATGGCTGTTTGTGTGGTACCTTCAGTTCTGGTAGCAAAAAAGGACTGTTGGTTTCAAGTTGAATGTCCTTAGAAGATAGTCTAAACTAGCTTGCTGCGTGCGTGTTATTTACACTGACTAATATTTTAATGACTGCCTTAAAATTAATATTTGTGTGTATATATTATTATTTCATGAGAGTTACTAATGACGTTTATAAAAAGTAACCTACTTGGATTTTACTTGTATCTCTTAATGCCTCGAATTTAAAAAGTGCTTAGTGTGTGTTTAGGTCACTCAGATTACATTTAACTGACAAAAACAATTATTCGTAGAAATATCATGTAAAGAGCCTATGTCCAAAATATTATGTGCAAGCATTGAAGACAAAAATATAAATTATTGAAATGATTATTTGCAGTTTTGCAGAATAATCTATATTTACACTGCTTTGCGAATTTTTCAAGTTTTCGTTCAGGAACATATAACTTCTCGATTATTTTTAAGTACGTATTAGAACACTCACGTACTATATAAGACACGGGGGTAGCATAAGATCTGAATAAGAGCGAGGGGAGTGAAGTCAAAAGGGGGGAGAGTTAGCCACCAAATTAGCCAGCCGCCATACTGCTTTATCCTGAAAAGTACCCATCAGACTGGTAATTTTTTTATGGTAAATGAATGTATTATGCTCTTTAATTTATGTTTTAGGTTGAAAACTCTATATTTTAGCCCTGTTTACACACCTCCTAACTAATATTTCCTCAATTTTTTAATTAGTCGGCCATATTGATACCAGCCATGTCAAGCGTTTGTTTGGTTACAATTCCCGGCGACATGCTCCATTTGGATCCTTCTAACATCTTTGATATAATACGTGAGCAACTTTCGTTTTACGCCAAGTCGAGATTGCTTTAATTTTCTGTCATACTTCTCGCGATGTGGGCACGACAGCTATGGGCAATAGGCAGCAAGCAGGCTGGAGTTTCGCCGAATGACGTCACAGAGGGCGCCATGCTGAAGTCGAGCGTTTCGGCGGGCATTTTAAATTACGTTACGTTTTTCGCCGATTGCACTTGAATCAACACATAGAAATTAAAAGTAAAATGTGATTATTTCTTTAAAATGTCTGCGGAATCGAATTAAAACATTTAAAAAAATTGTGCATGTTCCCCATTGTTCGCCGAGAGTACGAAAGTACGAAAGAGCGAGAGCACGGATTTGTATACTCGCTCTCGCTCTCTCGTGCTCTTTGGCGTACGCCATCTGTGAAATATATTGTAAATATTTCAATATTTATACAAAAATAATTATTTCCAATAAGCAGTTACCTATGGCAAGAAATTCAATAAATATATTCGGCTGTAATATGTCTTTAAATTCGCAAAATTAAAATGTTTGGCATCGCCTATAAACAGCTACTCCCGATTGAAATACAGCCCCGGTAAGTTTAAAAATTAATATTTGAATCGATCACAAATGTATTTAATATGTTTACAACTTGTATTAATAAAATTTACGCACTTGCAACCTCTGCATCATATGTTTACATTTGCGGGGAGAGGAACAGAGGACCCCGTAGCTTTTGTCGAGTCATGTGTCGAGCATCTGCAACACTACGACGTAGCTGAACAAGAACGGCCAAGCCTTGTCGGCACGTGGCTAAAGGGCGACGCACGAACATGGTGGCAAACGGTGACTGACTACAATATGACATGGGTACAATTTGTGGAGAAGTTCTCAACCTGCTATGCCAACATGCTCACAGTGCTTCAGACACAGCTAATCATCTGTACTGAACACCAACGACCACATGACGACCTGGAGACATTCTTTTGACATAAGGTTAACTTTGTCACAAGGTTCTACCCCGATGATATCACGGCCGACATACTGAAAGCAGTATTGCAGACAGTGCGACCAGGGTAATGCCCCACACTCCATTCAGCCATCAACAATGATCTGGAGAGCTTCATCAGAATCGCTGCTGGAGTCGCCTGGGACATGGCAGAGGTCAGCCGACACCATCGTGCTCTCAGCCCCGCGCACAGATGCGACACACGCAGAGTGGAGGTCCCACCTGACAAGACGGTGACTGTGAAGACGGTGGACACCGCGGCTGTCAGCGCATCCCCGTGCAACACCGGTGACTCCACCCCAGCAAACCCTGGAGCTACCAGCCTGTCACAGCGGCCACCTCCGAACAGACCCTGTCGGTTCTGTCTGAGCAAGCAGTACCACTGGCACTCCGATTCTCCCTGCTTCAAGGAAAACAGCACGGGAAACAGCCATTAGGGGTAAGGAGATACCCACATACCACTCCCAGCGACTGACAGAACTCAACAGAAAACCAGGTAAGTGACAGTGGAAATCACCATAACAAATGTTACAGTGACAGTGAAAAACACTGTAAAAAAATAATAGTGACAGTGAAATTCACCATACCAAATGTAACAGTGACAGTGAAAATCACCATAACATTGCAGACAAATCGCACCCCTATCTATGCTAAACCTTCCACCCCTGGCCAAATTATGACAGTTTACTACGCATCCCAGTGACCGTAAATGGTAAGTTAACAGTAGCCCTAATCGATACTGCGACCACACATTATTTTATCAAGGAAAATTTTTCGTGTTTTAACAAATCGCAAACTGTGAACAGTAGTGCAGCTTGCCACACAAGATGTGACCGGTTACGTGGCGGGAGCCACACATCTGCTATGAAGTGTCAACAGTTCCCATGCTAGTCGTGAGACAATTGTGTGAAAATGTAATACTCGGAGTGCCATGGCTAATTGAACAACAAGCTGTCATTGAACTGCCTCGCAATCGTATGCACTTTGGAAAACAACAACGTAAAACAGTATATCACCTCGGCTATCACCAACCAGTAGTGACTCCACCTGTGCATATCAGCGACTTCGAAAAGGCGGTTCCGCTGGGACATCAGGCCGCAGTGCAGTACTTCTTCGACGAGAAGAGAGAGGTGTTCGCTGCAGGCGACCCACTGCATCGCACTTCCGTCGCTGTGCACCAGATCCCGACCGTGCACGACGACCCAGTCTACATGCCACCCAGAGACTACCAATCGCACCAGTGCTGCATCATTGAGGAACAGGTTAGTGAGATATTGTCTGATTGTGTAATTGAACCCTCTGAGAGTAACTAAAATTCTGCTATTACAGTGCCCGTAAAAAAGACGGAACCTGGCACTTTTGCGTTGATCTAAGGCCAGTTAATGAAATCACAAAATCCTCTACACTGCCTGTCATTAATGTCAACTGTACCCTCAACTTACAAGGTTCTGCTATATTGATACCTCGTTCAACCTTATGTCGGGATACTGGCAAGTCCCTGTGCTACCAGCTGACCGACTGAAGACTGCTTTTACCACCCCAGACGGTAACAGGTACAAGTTTTGCGCCATGCCGTTCGGCCTAAAGTGCGCACCCGCGACATTCCAAGCTGATGGATTCAATGGGAAGTTCGCCACCACATATTTAGATGACATGGTCATATGGTCAGATAGCTGGGAAGCGCATATACTACACTTGGACCTAGTATTGGAACACTTTGCGTTCGCTAACCTCACATGCACACATCACAAATGTCATAGAGGCAAAACCGAACTCGACTTCTTGGGTCACATGGTGAACGAGCACAGCAACCAGCCAAGCGAGGAACATATATGCCTAATAGATGGTTGGCAGCACCTGCCACCCGGAAGCAACTCAGGAAGATTTCGGACTTATAAATTGGCTCAGGCACTACATTCCAAATTTTGCAACAATCACAGAACCACAAACAGAACTCCTTTCAACTCAGCTAAAATACAGTTGGACAGAAGCAGTAGAGAACACATTCAACTCCATAAAAACACTGTACTGTTCATTCCACCAACTCTCTCGTTTTGACCCCACACGCCACCTGTACATGCAGACCGACACAAGCCAGGACGGCATTAGCGCGGTCATGTACCAGCTTGTGGCAATGCGGGCGAACGTTGCATCATCGACTACGACAGCGCGAAGCTGGGAACCGTCGAACACCGATACGATGTAAACGAGTGCGAGTACATAGCAATCACATGAGCGTTTAATAAATACAGACACTATTTAGAATACCAACGTTTCACATTGAGAACTGATAACCGCAGTCTGGTATGGTGTAACATAGCGTTTTCTCTATGTCACAGCATTCGGTAAATTGTTTTGATTAAGTTGGTGAAACTGCTAAACAAAGAAGTTTTATGCTTTGAAAGGCTAATAATGTTACACTATTGATTTATTTTTCTTTTCAGATTTTTTTGTCAATGCTGAGTAAGTTGTAATATTTGATGTATCGTTACATGGTTCCAACAAATTTAGTTGAATGTAATAATTTATCACTTCGTCGTAGGTCAGGTTTATACTCAGAACACGTTCAGTTTCAAAACCTCGATTAGAGTGAGCTTTGCGCAGCAACAAGGAAGAAGTACGTATGACATCTGAGAGAATATAAGAAGGTTTTTTTTTGGAAGTAATGGTTTTGAACTATTGATTCTGCGAGGCTGGTGAAAATTTCCAGTTTGGGACATTTAAGCTAGCTGGAAATTGCCGTTATTGATTGTTTTGATGTTCCTGAGTGCCTGAAGTATAGAAATGAGTATCTATTCAGCAGAAGAGCAGTCCGTCAATGAAGTACAAGAGAGGACGGAATTAGCCAGGGTCCACGTCGGCGACTGCTGGAACTTCACTGCTCAGCTGTCGAACTGCAAATTCTAAGAAGTGAGTTAGTATTCAGTCTGATTACAGTATTTGGACTTGTAGTAATTGCGCTCAAATCACATTATCACCTATAGTAACATTTCAAGATAAATT
>PNEQ01028008.1:0-40588 GCA_003012365.1 Medauroidea extradentata
GAAGCATGGTGAACAACTGTGGATCTCCTGCAGTCCTGTTTCATTGACCGACAGTCCGCCTGCAGGTTCCGGACTATAGTGTGTGCTACCTTCAGGCTATCATCTGCAGTTCAGTACGGCCGCCTTCAGGCGGTTGACTGCTAGTGTATGGAACTCGGCGATATTGGTCTTCCGATCGCCTGTTGAGGCGACGGCCTGCGGGCAAATCGCATAGTGTATGGGGCCCTCCCTGCTACTTACAGCGACTTCACGTGGTACCGTGAGCGCGTCGGTTAGATTTGTTGAGGGGACTCGCAATTCGGACACCACGAGAGGTGGCTGTGTCCCGAGCCGCGGGTATTCGCGGGGGGTCCACGTATGTGATAGGACTTCGACGTGAACACCACAAGAGGTGGTTGAGTACCTTGCCGCGGATATTCGCGTATTATATTTGTGAGACTCGCTGTTCGGACACCACGAGAGGTGATTGTGTCCGGAGCCGCGGGAATTCGCAGGGGTCCACGTATTGGTTTGCGGGACTCTTGTCGTGGGCACCACGAGAGGTGGTTGTGCCCTAGCGCGGGTATTCGCGTCGTCCGAGGATTATTTGTGGAGACTCTAGTTGTGGCCGTCACGAGAGGTGGACGGGCCCTAGATTCGCGAGAATCCGCCTTAAGATTTGCAGTGTTTTTGGACGTCACCAAGATTGCACGCTCGTGGGACTGACTATAGCTAAATACGGGGTTCTGAAGTATTCAGAAAATAAAGAAATTCATGCTTAATTTTTCGCTACTATTAACACCTACTGGAACAGTTGTCAAAATTAATGTCTATATTTTCTCTGCAAATAAACCGAGGAAGGTTATAAAGTACTTAAACTTTTAAGTGAATATTATTGTTATTCAGTTTTTTTTCAGACTGTAAACAATTTTTCAAGGGAGATTATCATTTAAAATTATCTAAAAAAGAATTAACACATTTGTAAATTGGACTTTAAAGTTTGGTTCTTGTAGGAAAGGGAATCAGTATTTGTCTACCGTTATCTTACAAAATTGAGCTCAAAACTCGCCTTTCCAAGTAAACTCCGAAAAAGTTGTATTTTATTGTTCTTAAGTAAATTTTTCTCCGGACAGCAAAATAATTGTAGAAGCACTGAGATATACAATAAATACATAAAAAACCTTCAAACATGTGATGTAGGCGAATACGAGGAGCTCAGCCAAACAATTGTTTTGTTGTCAGGCAGGTTTGGTTGGCTTTGACAAATGGTTAAGTCAGCTAAAGTGTATGTTTTTATTAATAGAAAATTAATTCGGCAAGTTAAGTTTATTGTCTAGCGAGCAAATGATGATTTCGATACAATTTTTTACTTGTTTTGTAACATAAAACAAGATGTATTGTTAATGATTTTCTCTTAGTTATTGTTACAGCCGAGTATATACATAATGGATTAATGTTTGTTTAAATTTTGTACGTACCTTTTCATCACCAGTCATACATAAGAGGATTTTTTTAAATGGCTCACGCTTTCATAGTAATCAAAAACATGTTTATTATTTTTCCTCTGGTAAAGCATAATTATGAAAACATCGATGTGTTGTCACATACGGGAAAGACGGGAATCGCTGAAGTGACTGTGAATAACTACAATGAGTCTAATATAATCAAATACAATGGAGCAAGTTATCCGGAATCAATCTCCAGAGAAGTAGAATATGGGTCAGTTTTGTGAAGTTTCCATTCGTCACGAGAACCCATAGATGTAAACGTGTAAATATTATTTTGAAATTATATTCGAGGCACGTAATACACCCAGAACAGATTGTCTAATACGCTTCAACCAGTACTAAAGAAATGTCTTACTTAATTTTGGAATATAATTTCAGTGAAAGTCGCTTATAGTTGATGATTCGGTGTAGTCAAACTCATTGCCAGTTACAATATGTTATGGAAGTCAAAACCTAGCATTGTATTTTACTTAAGTTCTGTACAGTGTTTCGCTTCACTTTTCTACGGATAGATAAACAGAAATTCTGTTTGATTTTCGAAGATAAAGATGTCAGTTTGTAGTATCATGCGCCTTTCAGAAACTATAAATTGAATAAACTTTATACACAGAAAAACTTTGGCTGAGTTAAATTTAAATACATAGCTTTCTGACTGACCAAATACCTTAAGTAGGGACAACCAACAAGATTTTTTTTTCATGTGAAATAGTAGAAAGAGAAAGTGTGGGAATTAATTATCATGTAACAAAATAGTGATTTATTTAATTTTATTTGTGTTTAACTAAAACAAATTGTTTATTAAGTTTCATGTATGCCTGTGTAACCAAATAAAATATTTACTAAACATCAAAGTACGAGAGAGAGCCACAAACAGTCTGAATTTTCAAACCTTATAATAAGAAATTGCAAGTTCTATTAAAAAAAAAAAAAAAAAAAACAATGTCAAGTAACTGGATTTCCTTATTTCGATTCTTGTTTACTGTGTGTGTGTCTATATATATATATATATATATATATATATATATATATATATATATATATATATATATATATGAAGAAAAAATCAGGAATGTGAAATATTAAAATAATTATTGTAGGTTATAATTTCAAATTCAGCAAAGGAAATATAGGCTGTCCGCTATAAGCTGAACACTCAGCAGAACTTGTAATTATTTAAAAATATGTTATATTGGCCCGATATATGTTAACTTTTGAGTGTGTTCAAACTTTTACACTGGTTTTTAGGTACAGCGAAGTTTTCATAATAAACATAGTAAAGATAACTCCAAAACGGCAGAAAGAAAACTTTATACAATTCTCACCAGGTTATTTGGTGACACTGACAGGTAGCAAAATGTGTCGTATATCTTTCGTTTGTTGGAGATAGTATAAAATGTAAAGTCTAAAATCCGACCCGGAGTAATTTCTTAGTCCAAATGTCATCAACATTGTTAGTTCTATGTTATGTTTATTTCGAGGGAATTAAAACATTGTACAGTAATTTTCATGTCCAAATTTTATTTTTGATAATAAAGAAATTAAATACATGCTCGTCATTTCTGGAACAGCCTTGTATTTTTTAGTGAATTATGTTTATTGGTTTATTTTTTTATTTATTTTTAGAAAAGTGACGTTGGAAACTTCTCCAGAAAAATCAAATCGCACTGTTTGTATTTGAGGACAAACGGTACGTTGGTGGTCTACAAAACGTTTTGCCGATGGCTGTGTTTAACTGCATTGAGATCTTTGCTAACGAAGTTGATATTTACGCATATTTAGGATCAGCTAAATCACTCTAAATGCTTTAATATATATTTGAGAAAGCAGTATACGCTATGTGTCAGTTACTATAATGCTACTATTTCCTTGCGTTACAAACTCCAACTTTGTTTTTACGAGAGTTCAAATCTCAGGGAAATCATCAACGTACACGATTTATTGCTTAACCTGTAAATTATTATTGGTTAAGAAACGGTATGATTATAAAAATAATGTTGAAAGTTTTTAAACCTATATATGTTTGGAAAATTTTTCATTCAGCCGTATAGTAAAATTTCAGTACTTAAACAAGTATGATACCTTTGCCAGACACTTGCACGGAAATGTTTGTGTATTCCTTATTACCTTTACAGAAATCCTTGTTCATTATTATGATGAGACGGGTAGGCCCTAGCAAGCCGGCCGATACATAGTTTCCTAACTGGGCCAGTCCGGTGGAGGATATAGGAATATTAAGCATTTCGTACACTAGAAACTTAATATAGATATTTTTTGTTTAGTGTCACACAGTCCATTGTTGCATGGAAAGCTAGTAGTATGGTTTAGTTCGTCCGGGGACAGGGGCTGGGGGCTGAGGTTGTGAGGTTGACCTTGACCTTTGACCCCATGACCTTGACCCCGATGACGTCATGGCCGCCATCTTGGATGACGTCACTTTCAAAATTTTCCAAAATTTTCCAAAATTCAAAAAATTTTCAAAATTTTCCAAAATTAAAAAATTTTTCCAAAATTCAAAAATTTTCCAAAATTTTATAAAATTTTCCAAAATTCAAAAAATTTTCCAAAATTCAAAAAATTTCCAAAATTTCAAAAAATAATTTTTCTTAAAAGCAAATTTTTTGTTTCAAGG
This sequence comes from Medauroidea extradentata, assembly GCA_003012365.1. Classification (NCBI taxonomy): domain Eukaryota; kingdom Metazoa; phylum Arthropoda; class Insecta; order Phasmatodea; family Phasmatidae; genus Medauroidea; species Medauroidea extradentata. The sequence continues at coordinate 4,117 of PNEQ01028008.1, forward strand.
TCACTTATAGCTGATGATGTCATTAGGGAATAAGTGAGCACTAAACTTTAATAATACTAAGAAGGGTGAAACTGAAAAATCTAAACTTGCCGTAGCAATGGCGTATATCCATGAATACTCATTTTGTCAAAGTTTTAATATTTTAACTAAATCGCTAGCCATTGTTGCATATATTTTAACATTATCATGAGTTACATTATTGTTTGTACGGTAGACAGTACTTACTTAATCATGTCCTTATTTGACAAAATATTTTTGTATTTAAAAAATACTGAGCTTTTTAAAATGTCAATGCCTGCTGCAAAGCGAGGCGAAACGTCGGTACTCTATACCACTACGACGCGACTGAACCTCGAAAGCCAAGCTATTAATTGTATATTGGTGTTTTATTTATGTTATTCTTTCAAACATAAAGAATATTTTGTTTTGAAACTTTTGATTTCAGAAGTGATAACGAATTTTTTAGTATGAAAATATTTATTTGTAGGATTCAGATGATATAACATTACGCTGTCAACAGCACATTTTAACACTTCATTCGGTAAACATTGTTTGAAATATCATTCCTGATTTGAGTTCGTTGATACATCTGAATGGAATTCAGCACATGAAATTACACAGAAATTATTATAAAAAATTTCCTCTTTATAGAATACAGAATTTTTTATGTATTTCAAAAACATTAGTAGTCAGTATGCGGTGCTGATTTTATATTTATTTAAGTAACAGTCAGTCATAACGAAAAAAAGATAGTTTTGAAACTGCAGTTAAGTACGGTATTTTCTCTATTCCAGCATTTAAAAAAAAATACAAATTTATTATTATTTTAAATAGGAGACCTTGTAACCTACAACGCCGTTTTTCACTGTGAATTATTTTAGTTCGGTTAGTTTGTTGGATTTAGTGTCGTAATTAATACAGTTACATGGAAATTTTGACTTTGACAAATCATTATACAAATCTATCATAGACTAAAAATTTCCTAAGAGCAAAATTAAGTCCCACATTACGCACGCGCACGCGCGTGTGTGTGTATAAAATATATATATATATATATATATATATATATATATATATATATATATATATATATATATATATATATATTATATATGCCTGGTACAAAAAAAAATAAAAACGCTATGATAAAACTGCTGTAAGGTGGGAAAGTACAGATAATTAAATTAAGCGGATTAAGTATAACGTAACCTTTTAATATTAACAATTATAGATTTACAAAGACTGTGTTAAACCTTTAGTATTTGAAAATTTTTTTACCAGTATAAAAACTGATGTAATTATTTTTAGTATTTACTTGAGCATCAATCTGAATAAAATAACATCTCGATATATTACTGGGTATAGAAAGGTACGATGTCGAGCGGACGACTAGAATACTGAATCGTCAATAAAATCGGAACTACTCATCAAAATTAGATGAGATTTTTTTCCGAGTATATATTTTATCACCGGACGTTTATTTATATAGCAATATGCGGTAGTATCCTTTACTTTTGATTAAATAATTAAAAACGGTTTTTAGAAAAATAATGGCTTGAAACAAAAAAATTAAAAAAAAAATGAAAAACTGTAATTTTTATAATTTTTAATATGATAATATCTAGGCCTTTGTAGTAACCGAATTTCAAGAATACTCGTGGTTTAATTTGAAAATAATTTAACTATCCGAAAATCTCTTATTACCGGTAAGGGGGGGGGGACAAAAAAAGAAACTGCATTTTTGTAAGCCTTATTCTGAATTTGCTGGTCAAAGCGCTATCCAGGAGATTCACATAAATCAAATTTCACTCCTTTTCAACCTCTAAATTTTTTCGATTTTTGAAAAATACCTTCTTATTGAGTGCCTACGGCGTGAGGGAAATTCACCCTCAAAATTTAGTGTCTCTAGGTCTAGCGGTTTGGGCTGTGCGTTGTTGATGAGTGAGTGAGTGAGTGAGTGGGGCACTTCATTTTATGTATAGAGATTATCTCCAAATACGATACCACTTCAAATATGTTTACATAGCCTTCAGTTGTGTTTCATACAGCAATGAATGTTTCAGATTGACCGAAAAATTAGTATTTTCTAAACACTACTGTATGAATTCAACTGTGAGTTAATTTTGCACAAGGCTTCTTGTCGTGCACGCATTCGTTTGTGATCTCATGTGAACTGTGATTATCTTTTTTAATTGCAAACCAACCCTAAGTAGTATAACGAGAGAAAAGTCACTTCACTACATCTCTGTCAGCACATACGATTTACCGGTTTTCTTGTTGAGCTAAATGACCGTTATATTTTGGCTAGTTTCGAACAAAAGAAAACGTTATTACTTTTACTATAAACATTTCAAATTATCTCACAGGATTTGCACAATTCGCGCTATGATTGGCTCCCGTGCCTCCTAGAGGCTCTTACCGGATTCACAATAGTGGTACGAAAGCGACGCAAAGTGCGCAAATAGTTTTTAGCCAGTCAGAAGTTAGAATTTTGTGTCACCAGAGCGGTGTGGTTACAAATTTATTCGCTGTGGACGCGGCAAATCTGATAAACGGAATTTAATTTTGTAACCAAATCTTGGTGAAATTTTGAATTGGTAGATGGATGAATTAATTTAATTTACGAAATATTTCCCTGATTTTCGCATGTGGAAATGGTGTCGGACGATGCCGCTGGTCGGCGGTATTTCTTGTGGGTCGCACCCCCCCCCCCCTGCCCCGCTGTTTTCATTCCGGCGCTGCACCATATTCACCTCATGTCACATCTCACCAGCGCTAAAGACTTAGATGCTAAAGACACCCGCCCAGTGGTCGTGTGTTTGTAGGAGTGATGCACGGCGCCAAGGGCGATGTTGACTGGCTCATCTGACGCGGTATCACCTCTACTGCAAGACACAAACGGCGTGCAGTGGTATCGTAGAATACTCGCCTGACTGATACTTTCAGTGGTGACCCCCATCTCTTTATTTGTCGAATGTTTTAGGTAAAGTCCAATATACGTTTATATTGTAGTTTCACACGAATCCTGTGAGTAGTTGTTTAGGTATAATAGATTGTAAAAGCCGTTTTTAGCCATTTTGAGGGGCTCCGAAATAGTTTCTAATCAACATGATGTTTTGAAACTACTTTTCCGATATCGTGTGAGTGTATATTCTTTTCGTAAATGCACACATTAGAAACACGTTGAGAAATTTACTAGAAAATGTACGGCCACTACTCCTTATGTTGGGGCTAACACCTCACTAATGGCGACGGTGACAAATTACAAGGAGGGAAAAGGTGGGTTTCGAATCCCTATTAATTTGCGAGAACACTAGACAAAAGTAATGTTAAAAGATCACTCAATCCAAAATAATTCAGAACATAACAACCCCGAAAACCTCAATAAAGGTATAAACCTAAACGGTACAGGGTCAGCACTAGCAGCAAGCAAAATCATCACATTGAAATTCCAATCATGGAAAAGGTAATACGTAGATTAACGTCAAACACATTAGCATAAAATTCCAGGTTCAATCCCAACAGGGATTTATTCAAAAGTCAAATAAACATAACAAATGCAACAAAATAAGCTTAAACGACAAACTCAATTAACTGCCAACGTAACTCGAAACATTAGATATGACAGAACAAAATACAAATTTAATAACACTGAACAGCAATTTTACCATTTATATTTAAAAGGCGGAAGAAAAGTACCAAGTTAAATCTTAACAGTAAATCGCATAAAAAAAAAAACCCTAGGCGATGTCGCTGATTAGGGTGTAGAAGAGACAACACAAATGTACACATTAATTAGAACTATCCTTATAGGAAACTAATTTCAACAACCACAATGCTGAGTCCCGTACCTCAGTAGCCTACACACAATACAATCACAAATCTGAGTAAACCCCTATACATATAGGAAGCAAACTCCAGGAGGACACTCGCCCCAAATTACACACATACTACAGCATAACCTACCGAGTCCAGTGGCGGATTTAAGGGGGGGGCGGAGGGGGTGACCGCCCCCCCCCCCTAAGAACCGGTTGTGTGTTTTTTTAGTGTGGTAAATTTTTAAAATATATATAGAAGAAGTATTGCATTTTTACAAATAAATATTTGTTAATAATATTCAACCACGCAAATGGTCTCACAAATTCCTTAACACTCATATAATATGTTCATTTTATGTGATCATAACAGCAAACTTCAAAATTGCTAAACAACTTTTTCCTTCTCTCAAGCTCCGTTTTACGTAAGCGAGATTCGTTCTTGTTCGAAAAGCGCTGTGTGCTGTGCTGGCGGGAGGATATAGTTCCTGTTTTTTCTCTTGTGTGAAGTCCCTTTCGACCCTTTCTCAGCAGGAGGGCGAGTGTGTCAGGTCCTTGTCAGTTCGAAGAAAGATCAAGGCCCTGTCATAAATAACGGCCCACAGCCGGGATTTGTAAAGAGGAGGGGTGGGCGGATTACGAACTACGACACCATATCTTCAAACACTCTCAGTCACTATTGAATACTTACTAGGAAGATAGAGAAAATAACTTGATTACGTATTTTTAGTAAACTGCAGAAAAGTGTAGCAACAGAGGAGACGGCGATGCTGATACTGAGACACAGGTTCGTTTTTATTACGTTCTTTATACCGTGAAAGCAGTGATGTTCTAGTGTAAAAAATCCCTAAATTTATTAGAACAATATTTTAGTGTGCACGGTTTTCCCAAAACTGCATGTCGAAGTCAAAATTTCGATGTTACGGGAACATTTATCTCAGCGAAACCTTAATGAATAACGGTAGTTAAGTAATTAACACTGAACTTTAATTAATCTCACGGGCTGTAGCTTACAGTTATAAAAACACAAAACTAATTTTTGTATTTAAAGAAATCTAATAAAGTAAATGATTTTACTAGACTTTCAGAAATGTTTTAAAAATACAACAATTCTTTTTATTCTTGTGTCTATAAACTTGAGCGAATACCCATTAGCTCGTGACATCTAATTTCAGTATAAATTTTTTAGTTTCAATAAAGCTGTTGGTTTTCATTGGTTATATGTTCCCGTGACATGAGGCTTTTGAATAAGTGAAGATATTTTGTTTAGCACTTAACAGCTAGGTATTTTGGGCTTGTGTTTGTGATGGGTGACATATATGAGTATGCCGCAGCACCGGAATGAAGGGATGAAGTAACCGGAAGATCCCCGAGAAAATACGTCGACCAGCAGATCCAAATTTATTGCAAAATTTACCAGGTCGCACGTTTTTCAAGAGCTAACACAACCAAAAAAAGATTCGTCAAAGCAGAATCTTAAAATTGTTCTTAATTTGTGACGACCTAAAGTTTTGTGGTGTACAGTGTGTGGAGTAATAGGAAGTCGGTAAGTTCAGTCATAGTTCAGTTTAAACCAGGTAGCAAGCTCTCACTGTCCTCCCGTGGCATGATCGTTACTATGCAAAGTTTGTCGGTTTTGCACTTAGGATTATACGCCCGCTAGTCTGAGCAATACGTAGCTAAACTACTTCGAAGGTTACCATGGCGTCGTCAGGGGTCTACCGCCCTAACTTGTGACGATTTGCAACACTTCTAAATAACTAGTCCGACTACCGCAACTCGTAAGCGTTCCGACGAATAAATTGAAAACACCCGCGCCTGTATACCCTGGCCCGTCGATCTCTTGATTCATCACCGTTTCTGTAAAGGCGTCCGGTGCCTGGACTGACTTCCTGGGGCATCCCGGCCCGTCGTTATCAGCGTCTCAACGCCGTCTTTCGTGGCTCGAAAATATCTGTCCCAAAATTTGTCAACAATATAGCCATGCTCTTGTTTAGCGCCAACTTCCTTGTTGCTTGTCCTGCAGACGTTGGTTCAATTGGGCCAATCAGAAGACAGCTTCCGAAAGATAGCCCCGCCCCTCGAGGATACTTAACTTCCTGCCACTACCGTTTCCTCACATTCTAGTTATTGTACCTATTTAAGATTTGTATCGTAAACATAATAGGCTGGCTTTCCTCCCCTCTCGTCCAGCAGCTAGGGGGATAAATGAGCGTTAGTGGGGGCGAGAAGGCCCAGACGCTTGCACCTGCTGTTTCCACAAAGACAAAGGCCGCGTTCCGTTACTGCTGAAACCACTGAGATCACTGAGTTTACTGCCAGCAGTATCGGGACAGTTTCAGTGTTAGTGGAAATCGTGTTCGTTTCACTGAGAAGAGTTTCGGAACGATCGGCAATACAGTAATAAAAGAGGTTGTAAATACAAACAACAAATTGAATCAAGTGATATAAGAGAACCAATTTGGCTTGAAACACAATTTATTAAATCGTATTATACCCAAAAAGCGGGTAGTTTACGAGTGCATGGTCGTTCTAACCTCTTCTATTAATAAGTATATATACTTATATACACATACATATAGTTATATTGACCTTGTATTACTTTAGTTAGAATGTTGTACACATCCCACAGTCACAAAAATCATGTAATTATATCACATAACCTTCGTAACATCCATAAGTTCTACACTCATTTTTAAAACTCCCGCCGTCACTTATTTTACTGACACTACACAACCTCTGCAGCTCCAGTAATCTCAGTAGTCGTTTAGCCTCGCACAGGGAGCTTACATGAAAGCCCGCGAAATCAACTGGTAGTAATCTCAGCAGTTTCGGAATGGCTGCTGACGTTACTGAGATTACTGAATCAGTGAAATCAGCAGTAACGGAACGCGGCCAAAGTATATACATTTCTGTTTTTCCTAAAATAAATTCTTGCATAGAGAATATCGGCATCCTGACACGATGACGAAAAGAATGATTCGTCGCATGACATGTTCATTATATCTGTAATTGATGGCTATTGCTCTTACTAGTGAGCACTCAAAAAAGCCCTGATTAATTTCTATTTTCTGCCAGTTTATATCTTTCCATTCCGCTACATGTGAACATCAACATTGCCACGTGCTTTTATTTACATAGTCTTGTACAATGTTTACATTTACGTTACAGTGCTCCGATAAATTTTAGCTACAATATGTACCTACTCATTAAATGCACGGGTGTTGAATATGTGCTATACTCAGTAATAATCTTAGTTATAAATACCTGCGAGTAAACGTCTTATAACACTGGTTTCTCTGCGTCTACTCTAACGGCGCTATTACTGTTACGAATCTCGTAAATGCACGCACAGTATATTCGAACTTTTAAATTAAAACTGCCACTAAAAACACACACGACACACGCAACTCAAGGATTAGCATACTGTAATGAACGTCACCGACGCACGTAAAGAGAAACAATAAATAACGTATTTTCTTAATGTGTGAAACAGGGGAAAAAATGCTGTTTCTATTTCCAGATACTCAGGCTGGCGATCATAAAACATAACAACTTACATTACTAATGAATTCACATAATTTATCAATGATATTCATGAACAGTCACTTCTAATACTTTTATATGTGTTTATCAGAAACCGATATTCTTTACATAACGGACAAACAAACTGAATGACGCAATTCGCTTCCAAGCGGCGAAAACTTAACTCTGATGCCATCTGTCGGTGAAATTTTAAACTACCTCTGTGGCGCGAAGAGTTAGCGGCATGTGCCAACGATAATCGACTCGGTTGCGTCGCTTTGTGCTGCCGCTAATTAAATAAAATTGTACAGTCAGTAGGTATGTCAGTAAGAACTTAAATAAATATTTTAAAGTGTATTAAATACAGAGAGGTCGTTTGCAATTGATGTTGTTTCACTAATGCTGTATTCAAATAAGAAAATACACAGGACTACATGCAGTTATTCGCTACCAACCATACAAACAATAATGTAACTGTTGTTATTATATGCAGTAACGGCTAGTGATTTTTTTCAAAGGTTAAATCTTTAGTGCTCACTTTATTTCGAATGGACTATTGGGGTGGTGACCACATAGCACGTCAGAATTTTTTTTATATCAGCATAAAGAATTTCCCTTTACAAGCATAATTTATCGTTAAAAAATATATTACCATTTTTTGAAAGCAGTATATTCAAAATTTTGTCTTGGAAACTCCAGAAATAGCACCATTTTGCAACTATAAAACCAAATTTATTCGGGGGAGGACCCCCCCCCCCTTTTGATTTGTGGGGTGGATATATATAGGGCTACTTCTTAAGGCATTTCCCCCCCCCCCTAAGATAAGTGCTTAAATCCGCTACTGACCTAGTCCCATATCTCCGCAGTATGCACACAATACTACCATCCCTCAAATAGTCTTCATGAAAGCACGCACATTAAGCTGCATGATTAAAATTCATTTACATTGCAATCGTTAATTGAACTCAGCTTAAAAAATATCGTTATCTTCATTAATTTACTTCGTGTGCCAAAACTATGAATTATCTTCAAAATTACAAGAAAGCCATTATAAATTAATATAACACTAAACGAAATTAAACTGTATAAATGTAATGTTTGACTCCTCCTCTCTTTCTATTATACTGAAATGAAAGTAAAGTAACTAAATAAAAATTGTAAGAAACCGAACGCGAAAGTTAACTTTACTTTAAAAATCAAGAAAAATATCATCTCCAAAAAAACACTAACAAGACACTATGACGTGGGCCATCATGCTACAGGAGTTCAACTCTAGAAAAACGAAACAATAAACTAAAACAGGCGTCCAAGCTAATCAATTATGTAGAGTCCCGGATATTTCGCGGGTTCAACGACCAGCAGGCTGAACTCCACAGTCCTGTGTATACTCTGTCCTCAGCTAGTTGATTCGTAGCAGACATAGAGACGTCACTACTATTTTTATAAATTTTGTTTTCCTCTGGTTCACTAGCTACACGCCTCTTCTATAAACACTACGGACACTGAAAATTTAATTGCCAGATACAGCCAGATTCTTTGGATGAAATGAGCTGAAACCATCCACTTGAATTTTTCAAGCACCTATAACGATGTTTTTCTAAACTGCGTATACTCTTAACAAAATGTTTTCCATCTACTTTAAACCGGCCACTAATTAGGTTCAGATTTGTGTCTTTGTCTGAATCTGGGTATTCATGTTCTATTACCAAAGGAGGCAAATATTGACCATAGATTACATTTGGCAGGCCGATTTGCGGCTGAGTCAAATTGCTCTTTTCCCTGAAAATAAATTACGAAATTTTTGTTTACCTGAATATTCGTAAATTAGCCACAAAGACATGTGAACAGTTCTATTACTGCGGTTTAAAAATATCTTAGTGTATATATATTTTTTACCATAGTTCATTATGAAACAACACTAAAAATAACTTCAATTTGTGAATTGTTACTCATTTATCTCCGAAAGCTAGTACTGTGTATCGGGAATATATAACTCTATGGACGGAAAAATTATATTTGAACAATTAATATATAAACTCTTTTCTGGAAAGCATCAGTGTTTTGTCAGGTAACGGTAGTGCAGTTCCTATGTGCTAGCTTCTCACCAAGTAGATCAGGATTCGGTTGGGGAATAGTTCCGAGACAATGCCGCATGTTAGGGGTGTAGTCGTAAATTTATGAGTCCCGGAAAGTTCCAACACAACTATCCGACGGTAAGGTAAGAATTTGATACTTTACAGACAGGGTTCAGGTATAAATTTAGCTTTTGGCGCTCTTTTAGCGACAGAAAGTTAAAAAAAAAAAAAAGGGGGGGGCGAAAGGGTCAGGGATAGTGGAACGGACACTTCCGACGTGGTGGCCGAAGACGGTGGAATGCAGCCATACAAAACAATTATTTGTAATTTTACAAAATAATTTGTTTTAAAATAACAGGCGACTATTATCTAAGGTCTCGACGCGCAGTATCCAAAATTTTTTGAAAATTAAATTTTACATTCTAAACGAGAATCGATATAAGGAAATCGTTCGACTGATTTATTACTAATGTTATGTACTGTGCTGTCTATTTTTTTTTTCAGGGAAGAGACAGTACACTTTCAGATAATTATTTAATTAATTGAAATACAATCAGTTAGATAATTAGCGAAAACCATTCCGGTTTATGAGTTGGAGAAATTCTGCTACGTAATACACAACATAGGCTATGTAAAAAAAAGTTGAAAGATTTGATATCGTCTCCGTTTAAGTTTTAAATAATAATTATCTCAAAATCCAAACAAACTCTGTGACTAGGCCTTCGCACATTACAGTTGATGACACGAAAAAAATATTGACATTTTTAACTGACGAGATGCCTAAATAATAATAATAATAATAATAATAATAATAATAATAATAATAATAATAATAATAATAACTTGGTGTTAGTAACCACATTGCACATGTAATATTTAAGGTTTTACCAAACGCATATAATGTAATATTTTTTAGAACTAGTCTACGAAATATCAGATTGTTATTCACAATTACTTTTCACTTTATTAAAAGTTAACAAGCTCTCTATAAAGCACATCACTAAAGTACTATGTAATAAAAAATTAAATGTTAAGAATTGCAGTAGCACAAATTTTACTTGCATAATTATTTTACTATTATGAAATGTTTGACACGTGACATTTACGTAACTGTAACCACGTTTGCAATGTACTCAAAATGCAACTGTTACAATGTGTTTGTCTAAGCAGTTAAATCGTTGATAGTTTTTTTCGTTTACGGATAGCCTTAAATCAAATGTTTAAATGGTTATGCTTTTAAATTACAGATAGTTTACAAAAACTTATCATATATATAGTCTTCATCATTCTTGAAACTTTGCTATGGTTTTACTTCACGTGTTTGCGTACCATCTCTCGCAATGTAGAACCATGGAGCTTCACAAACATAAGGTATTACCTATGTGGTATTTGTTTTAACCTGTTTCAGGTATATTATATTATGAAGATCACTGGCTGAACCCCCTTTCACATTCAGCTAAAAGACTTGGTAGTCTACCAGTTTTACGCAGTTGAACAAAATATTCAAGTCCGGAAACACGAGAACTGTCTTCGAGACTGGTATGGTACCAGATCTTTTTCGAGAGTTAAATCAAACCTTAGACACAGGTGCTCAATTAAAATTTTTCTGAAACTGGGAAATTTTTCTGAAAACATCACAACTTACGTTAAATTGAAAACATGGAGGTTGCAATTTGTTATAAAGACGGGAAAGCTGTGCGGAAACGGCGTTCCAGCACACTGATGTACTACACGCCAGCTGCAGGTCGGCGGGTTTTTACTGGAGATATTAGTTTCCTCCGCCTTTGAATTTCCAGCGCTGATCTATATTTCACCACGGTACCTATTTACCCTCAACAACTCTCAGGACGCGAGTGTTTCTTTTCAGATGTTGCGGCTTTTTGCCGTGCCATTGAAACCTCTGAATTCTCGATATTGTTATTTTGCCTGTGATCGTAAGGTATTTCATGAGCATTTGTTTACTAAGACGAAATAAAACGTTTTAGCGGTTAGAATGATAACGATTACCATACACAGATAAGTAAGCAGGGTTTGTTTCGGAGTGGTCGTGAGAGAGGTTGTGGGGGAGGGGGTGATTTACATTTTTATATTTGGAAAATCTTGTGGAGGGGGGTATATATATTTGCAACTAGTAACCCTAACGTGTGACAGAATACTTCAACAGTATCTTGCATCAATCGTTAACAGATATGCATTACTTATACTTCCGTAGTATATAATAATTCTCAAATATTTTTTTTTTCATTTGCATCCGTTTTCTGTTTACGCCCCTGACCGTAAAATGTCACACACAAACAAGTATATATATATATATATATATATATATATATATATATATATATATATATATATATATATATGCGCACACATATGCATAATATTATAATATATCAGCAATAACTTGTTCGCGATAAAGAGCTAATTTTACCTTTTTTTACGACCCGTGTGTATCGAACTAACTCGTCCTCAAATGTACAATTATTTGGAAATAATGATTTGTATTAATGCTTCGGCCAATTGCTGCCGTAAAATGTCAACATCGCAAATATGTACCTGTTATGCAAATTAATGAAATTATCCTTTAATATGTGACAACACAATTCAAACATCAAACATTAACAATCATTAAAAACCACGATCTTGTTTTCTTCATTATGTATAAAATTTAGTTGATATAATTAATTATTCGACGGCTGATTTCAAAACAAGTTAGTTAAAATGTAAACAGACTGAACAGATAAGTTTTTCCTTCTACACAGGTTCTTTTTTTGCGAACAAAAAAGAAAATGGTGGAAACCAAACACATTTTGAATAGACGAAAGTCCGGTGCACATACTATACAAACATTAACTCCACATTCTTCTGTCCTGTCTAAAAAAGGAACTTGGGGCTATCGATGGCCTCTGTCACACTAGACATGTATGCTAACGATGACATAAACTAACCAATTAACGGATCAATGTCACTTTGAAATTCGTAATATTTTACTAATTTTTATTTAACCCTTTCTATGTACATGGCCTCAAATAATATTGAACGCAGTTCAATAGTGCAGATATATAACTGAACGTAGAAACTTTACAGATGAATGTATTAGTATTCATGTGGCATTTCTATTTTATTTTTTTCACAGCAGGTACGCTTTTGAAACGGAAGTCACGGTAGTGTGCCTACAAATTATGTCTTATCTTCCACCATAATGTGCGCAAGTGTATAATTTGCAATTTTGTTGTAACATATAATTCAAACTGTGTCTACGCACGGTTTAATGTAAATTAAATCCATAAAGCCAGAGTGTTCGTGATGTTACTTATAAATTAACCTGCGTCATACAGTAATTAACTTCCGTTCAGACTAACGCAAGTTCATCCTTCGTCACGGAAGTTCTCTTGTCGATATTCTTCGACTTATTGCCATAAAGCCTTCTCTTTTAAGCTCTAGATGGTGGGCACTTCGATTTACAACCCATCGCACAACACAAGTTTTACAAACTCTGTAACTTCCTTTTCATATGCGTTCACAGCCAAGCGAAGCTACCATAGTACAATTATATGTTGAAATTTGTGTATGCTATCAATATCGTGCGACACTCGCAGCTCCTACCCAGCACTAGATAATCATGTATAGGCCGTTCGGAATAAAGTGAATACTAAATATTTAACCTTTGAAAAATATCACTAGCTGTTACTACATACAATTCAACATTACCGATAGTCACTTTACTGCTTGTATGGTTGGCAACGAAATAACACAACATAGTTCCGTGTTTATTCGTATTCAAATACAACAATACTGAAACAAAATCAACCGACAGCGATATAATTGTATTTTATATAATTAATAAACTTATTTTTTTATCAAACTATGTATGTACCTATCGACTGAACAATTTATCTTACACGTGCAAACGTAAAGAGACGTGTCCCAGGAGGTTAGATTTTTCCCGTCGTTAGCTGTTACACGCGGAAAGATACGAATTGGCTGGCAATAGATCTTTAGCAGGGCTTTTTCGAGTATTCCGAACTGCCTATAATAGGAGTACGCGCAAACGGCACAGCCTGCTAGCCTCGCCATCCTCCTTCCCCGGTAGCCCGGACGAGAAGTAGAGGAGGAACTGGGCGCAACGTGCGAGAGAGACAGAGTACCACGTCTGGAGTCGTGTACAACGGAGAAGTGCGTGATTATTTAATTTTCAGCTCCTACATCTATGATTATTTATCAATGCATTGTTCTGAAAAAAAATTCCACATTCAAGTACGCGTCAGACCACATCTCATGAATATTTTAGAAACCAGATATGTAAGAAAACTTATCTAATATTAATTGTGAATGGTTTGATTTTAGACACCTTTATACCAAAAATAATTAATTATAATTTGTTGAGATTCTTTTGACACAACAATTAGGGTTCATCCAGTGAAGATTAACCCCAGGAACACATTAGTTGGAAGTCAGCATTAAAAAATTAAAAAAATATGTCACAGCTGAATTTAGTTAATATTTTAGGTAAAAAAAACAAGGTGCTTATAACAATTTGTATTTTGTTCTTGGGGCTAAAATGACGATGGATGTGTGCTCTTCCCAACTCCAAATTCTCAAACTCGTATTTGTGTCGTATCTGTCAAATTCTTATGATTTGTGACATGCCTGACGCCAAGTTTTATAAGGGGATTTCGCCTTAATCTTCAGAGACCCTCACATCTGCCTACGCATGGATATAGTAATGCTAGACTCGTAATACTATTTCTATGCGATTGCAATGGTGAGGAGTAACGTTATATCGCCATCAGGCCTGATTCACAATGCGCAGTCGGCAGTCGGCAGTCGGCTGTCGAAGATAAATATGTACAATAATATAAGTGAATTCACAAATCGCAGTTGGCAGTCGAGCAGTCCGCAGTCCAGCAGTTCATGATGGTCATCTTTATCTCTGACTGCTCGACTGCTCGACTGATGGAAAACTTCAACCAATCAAATGTAGTGCAGGTGATCACGTGATCAATCGCAATTTGTTGGCGGGAAGGGTTCAAACCACGTGGAAATGGATACAGCTAGGGAAAATTCTACAACAGAATTGCTAATTGACTTAGTGAAAGATCGCCCATGGCTGTACGACATTAAACACAAACAGTACAAGGACAACGGCTACAAAGAACAAACGTGGAAATACATTAATGAAGTATTGGATATTGGAGGTTAGTATAAGTAGGTCTACCTATTAGTGCGATATAAATTGATTTTAAAATTTATAATATGTTTTTTTTTTTAAGATGCCCAGCATAGATGGAAATTGCTGCGGGACAATTTTTGGAGAAGGTACAGAAAAAACAAGTCCATGCCATCAGGCAGTGAGGCATCAAGTGGGAGAGAGTGGGAGTTCTTCAGCAAACTAATGTGGATGTGTGGATACAGTTTGAAAAACAAGTATGTATACAAACATATAACTTACAGTGTAATTGTTATTTTGTAAAACTTTTCAGATGGGTAAATATTAAGAATCACTACTCATCATGTACTGGCCAAACTATTGATTATAGAGGTATAGTTTATTAATGAAAAATGTTCCTAGATACATTTTAAGTAGTCCTACGTAAAAAATGTTAGGATAGGTTAGTTTAGGTTATGTTAAGTGAGGTTGTTAGGCTATTTTAGGTTAGTTTAGGTAACCTAACAATTAGGCTTGGTCTCAAATAAAAAGTTTGTACACTCTCACTGTCGCCCACTCTGGTTCATTTTTCAATTAAATTGAGACAGCCAGCCTCGGATGCACCCTCGAAACACTGCAACGTAGCGCGAGAAAAGTAAAGCTGGGAAAATAAATGAGTGCAGAAAAATCACAATAAATGTTTTCCAGTTTTAGGTTATGTTTTGAATATGAAGGAAAACAAAGATGTCTTCCTGCAGAGTGGGCGAGAGGGTGCAGCGAGGGAGCGTCGTCACTCACTCTGGCTCACTCTCCCTTTCGCCCAATATCCCTGGAATTTGGGACAGCAGAGAATACTCTCTGTGATGTCAATAGGGTGCGAGAGAGTGCTGTCTGGGCTATTTGAGATACAGCCTTAGGAACCTTACCTATATATCCTAACAACCTAACCTCTAACATTTTTTTTATGTAGGACTACTTAAAAATGTGTCTATGAAAGTTTTTCATCAGTAAACTACATGTCTAAAATCAAAAGTTTGTCCTGTACACAATGAGTAGTGATTCTTAATATTTACCGCATAACGCAATAAATGGGGGCTAAGATATATAGTGATGTAAATCAGTTAAAGTAGTTTCCTCACAAACAAGTTTTTGTAATCACATCAAAATTCTATACATTCTTGCAATACTGAAGTAGAATTCAGACATTCAGTGCAGAGTGAAACATTTTTTACAGAATATTCTTTTAGTAAGAAATGTGAATAACATGAATAAATACTATTTACACCACTATCAATTTTAGCCCATCATATTCATATTAATATTTATTTCATCACCTCCAATTTACTTAAAATCCACTTCAGACTACCATATCACAAACCAACAAAAGAGTATTACTAAATTTAAAAATGTATTAAAATAATTGAAACATCTTCGTCACACTTTATTATAAGATAATCAGCAATGAAACATTGAACCAAAAACACTTTTACCTTTAGTTTACAGGCAGTCTAACTTTACCCAGCTTCCTTCTCCATTCACCATCCTGTACATACTGACCAACCATTCCACCCTTCTCCTTTCCTATAACGAGTACCCTCCCCCCTTCTCAGTTTCTTCAATTCTTAAACATCACTGATAGCCAAAGTTCCCTTCGTTCTCGCCAACCTGCCCAAAGGTATTAGAAGGATCCAGACGGAGCATGTCGCTGGGAGTGTAACCAAACAAACGCTTGACGTGGCTGGTATCAATATGGCCGACTAATTAAAAAACTGAGGAAATATTAGTTAGGAGGTGTGTAAACAGTGCTAAAATATATAGTTTTAAACCTAAAACATATATTGAAGAGCATAATACATTCATTTACCATTAAAAATTCCAGTCTTATGTGACCTTTCGAGGTTAAAGCAGTATGGCGGCTAGCCAATTTGGTAGCTACCCCTCTCCCTCTTGGCTTCACACCCCCTAGCCCTCATTCAGACCTTATGATACCCCCGTGAACCTGCACTTACCTTCTCTAGTTATCCTTTATACACCTCTTAGCCCATCTTTGTATCTTTCAAACTCCCACATGTCAAATTCTATTGATGGTCCCCACTCTGATGCTGCATTCTATAACAATGACTGTATGTACCATTATAATATACACCTTTTCTGCCACTTAATTAACTCCCTGCCATACTTTTCTGAGCATATCTAGAGCTGTTCTCCCGTTAGACATCACTTCCTGTAACTGCCTTCTCCACCCTAAGTCACTCTGCATCATTATGCCTAGTTACTTGTATATTCTGAAGTTTCCTCTATCTCCTGCCCTTTCTATCTGTATATGCCCATACTCTAAACCTTCTTTCTCTTAAACCAAATAAATTTTGTCTTTTTCATGTTTTGAATATTGTTATTTTGTTTTCTTCCATGGACAATTGTATTCTATCAGTGTCTTCCTGCAACTTGTTCCCTCCACCCAACTCTGTTACAAAATCCAGACTTCCTATATTGTCAGTGTTTCAGTACTTGTGTTTTAAAAATATGGGTACTGTATTCGAATTGCTTTGTACTTTATAACCATAAAAACGTAATAATTTTTGGTGTGAATATGCTATTTATTAGTTACATTCAGTACCTACAAGCATTATTGATTATAGAACACTTGCTTGACAGTAAATTAAACTTAGAGCTTGATACCATGTAATACCTAATTTACTATCATATTTATCTTTTTTCAACAACATTTTACTCACCAAATAAACATGACTGGTGGCTTTTATGAAACTAATACTATCGTCATGATGTTTTTACATATTTGTGGTCTATGTCAAACCTTTTGTGTTTTAGAAATATGGGCCTGTACTAAAATTATTTCAAATCCTAGATGTATAATTTTGCCTTAAGCCTGTGTTCAGTATATCTGCCATGTGTGAACTTGTGTTAAAAACAGTAAATTCAAAATCCATAGTTTGCAGTTGATTATGGGTACCAAATGAAAAATTATTCAAAAATGTATTTTTAAAATTGACTGTTAAGTAGCCACTGGTATTGGCAGTGAAGTTGTAATAGCACTTGGTACAATACCCTTTGGGGGAATACAGAAACAAATAAAAGATCATAGCTTTTTATAATAAAAAATAAATGTCGTAGTATGTAATATTCTTTAGTGAACTTAAGGGGTAGCTGCAGTTAAGCCCATGGCTATTAACAGCCGCTAAAATCTATTCACTTGGAGAATTTAAAAAATGTCCAACCTTGCTGGAATAAATGTGTGTAATGGCAACTAGATATGCAGCAATTGTTTACAGGTACACTATAAATTATCTGGATAGGTGAACATATGATCATAAACGTTGTGCATTCAGTGAATAATTTAAATGTGGTGCGACAAGAAAAGTAAAACTTATTTATTGACATGTTCAGGAAAAAATTTTACCAAAATTAAGTTATATTCTAGCAAAAAGAACCGCCATATTTTTGACGTAGAAAGTCGGTGTACTCCGCATAAGGAACAGAAGCGGCTTAGTAACAAGGCATGCACAAACCTAGAAATAGAAACATTTTGGGAATGGTTCATGTAAGAAACCAATTTATAATAAAGTAGTTTGTGCACATTTAATCAAGTAGGAATAACAATTTCGTTTGGACACAGACTATAAGTATTCCATACTACCAGCCATCTAACCCCAAATTCAGCAATAAGTAATTTTCAGACAAAAGATTGCATCATGTGTGTCTGAAGAAAAGTTACCGTCTCCGTAACTATAATACATAATAAAATGTGTCACATTTTACCTCATCTAACACCCCTAAGAATTTGTTAACACTACTCTATCTATATAATCCCGTAGAACAACTTCTCTCCCAAACTGTAAACATGTTTACGTTATTATTTTCTATGTGCCATAATGTCTTTATTTTACATGTTAATATAAAAACACTCCACCCCCCCCCCCCCAGAACGAGCAGCAAATTTCAAGTTGATTCAGCCCAAGGTACACCAAACAGCCTGATCAACCCTAGCAATGTGTGGAACGAAGATTTTGATTCTTCTATTTCTCAAGCTGTTGGATGTACTGCAGACATTGTTCTTGAGAGTGAGGGGAGCAATGATGGAAACACTACACCAGAACCAAGACGTTCCACTGGAAGACTGCGCATCAACCCTCCACCAGATACCTCATTTAAGAAACGCAAATTATGTGTTGAGCGAAGTGAGTCTGCTCTTGTGGCATCTATTACTTCACTCAACAATTTGATTTCTGAAAGAGCAGGTAAGCAAAATAATGTGGATCTTCGCACCAAAAAAAAAAAAAAAAAAAAGGATTACGCAGCTCCTTATACTGGAACTGGAAGACATTCCAGACCAGCATCAGACTGAAGCGAAGAAAAGAATGTATGATTTTTATGAGAAATGAAGAAAGATTACCTTTAATGTTTTTCCTTGAACCACATGTATATGTTATTGTCATGTCCTCCTTTGCATATAAATTGTGACATGTGGAGAACTGTTTGTTTTTGTCAAATTTTTTTTTTAAGTTCAAAGTTTTTTGTGTATTGTTAAATTTGTGATTTTAGGTTTCAGTTCAGATGAGTAAATTTTGATTAGGAATGTTCCTACGACAATCATATAAAAACAAAATGCTATCATAAAAAATATTTTCCATTACTGAAATAAAAAAATGTAATATTGGTAATAATTGTTTTCATGCCATTCAAACTGATACCCTTAATGTTAATAAAATTAATATGCCTCAGTTATTTTCGATATGGAAGTTGCATTGTGGTGGTAGCGGCTGCTGAATGATAATGACTAGATTTTTAAATGGTAAGCGAACATCATAAACTGCAATTATGGTGTAGATGGGTTCGAGAGGTACCTAAGGTTTTTAAAGCACTTGAGGGATTAACGCTATGGGTATGGAGCAAGACCAAGAGTGCAAAGTTACAGGTACTGTGGGATCCCAGAGAAAGCATCCTCTAAACTGACAGCATCATGGTTTCTATGTGTGAAATTCCGCTACATATCAAACTTGGATTGCCGTGGTGGGAGATGTGCTGGGGTGATCTCTGGCATGGAGGTTGGAGTATACAGGAGATGGCATATTGAGACTTCCTTGAA
Organism: Medauroidea extradentata; assembly: GCA_003012365.1. Lineage (NCBI taxonomy): Eukaryota > Metazoa > Arthropoda > Insecta > Phasmatodea > Phasmatidae > Medauroidea > Medauroidea extradentata. Next base: position 23,782 of record PNEQ01028008.1, read on the forward strand.
GTCGATGTATACATGCCAGTTTTACGTGAACAATACATTATTGTTGACCAACACACAGCATTTAGTATATCGAGTAAGGTTTTTGTAAGTGCCTCGTATGGTATTGATACTGAGAACGAACATTTAAATAAATACGGTTACGTGCATTGCATTCAGGTTTAAAGAGAGAACAGGTATGTGAAATATATCTGCTACTGTTGTATTTTATGAGCAAAAATGCCATGTTTCATATCTGTATAGTGTAAATTATGTGATTAAACAATTGTTTACAATGTAGATACACCTAGCGAACTAGCCTTAAATTACGGCTACAAATATTTACGCATGTGTACGTCACTGACAATGAGCAACTGCTTGCTTATAACAATAAAACGAACCAATTTGCATACAAAATGTTAAATAAATAGCATAAACTAGCACAAATGTATTACCGTTAGTTCAGCAATGGTTTCCATGCAACAGTGGGCGATGTTGGTACTCGCAGAAATTTGTTTTAAAATGCAGAAATTTTAACTTCACATTTCATTTCAAAATTTTGTTCTCCAAGCTACGTCGACTAAGATAAAAATGGCACATCTGCTATTCGATAGATCATTTTTGCCTTATTGCTCTTCAAACTTCGTGTCAATTCTGAGATACCTAAATGCTGTTCAAGTTAGCAACAATTTGATAGAAAGTGAGTGATAAGAAAAAATGCACTTTCCCTCCTATGTACGTTTATTTCTAGGTAAACAGTGATTGCAAACTAAGTAAATAATGAAAGAACTTTTTCTTTTTAATTTCAATTTTATTTGTCTTGGTGATTTATATACCTGACATCAACTTTTAATAATACGTTGTAAGAGAAATATGTAATATGTCTATAAATTATGCACACACATCACTCATGTTGTACAAACATCAAGCTCCATATCATATCCAAAGATATACAATAATGTATAACCTCAAGTAGATTACGTTAAACAGGAAGCAACATTGAAAAAAAAAGTGTCAAGTCTAAACTGCTACACAGTAGCATAGTTTTATTATGTACATCAATAACTTGTAGGTGCAGGGACTGCTGTGTAGCAATGATGTCGCTGCAAATTACCGTTTTTCCATGTTCTTTAATTTTATCGCTACAATCTATTTTACGTTTAAGATAAGGCCATATAAAAATCATTACAATTTTCCACTTTAATATCTCTGCCTCCAAATACTCTGCAAAACAGATAGTATTAATTGGTTACTAGTACAATAAAAGATTACTTCTAAAAAAAATTTGTACCAATAATTGTTTTGGTGGATTAAGGTAACACAAATACTGAATGTAATAGAGTGAATCCTAGGAAAGAGTGCCATTTATTAACCTGATTACATCTTTCATAACTGTCAGAAAAAAGCTGTAATGTCTGGACTGGACTACACGTTCACTGTAACCCTGTGATATAATATTTAATTTTTCCATCAGCATATACAGGATGTCAGCTGGTCTTATTTTCCAAAAATCAGTGACATTTAGGGCACATTATTTATCAAATACAGCCAATTTTTTAAATTAAAAAGTAACAAATTAAAGGTTGGATATAATCTTCTTCTTAGCGCTCAGTATTGGTATCCTGCACAGCCTAAAATGCATAAACATGCTTTACAAGCTCTATAATTCTCAGCCATACAACTAACAAAAACATTTAGACCTAATATATGTAAACACAACTAAATATGGATTGGAATCCTTAATTACAATCAATACCCTACAAACTGCCTCATAAATTGCAGTCCCTAACAAATATATAGAAATATAAAAAATATTGTACATAGCTATGTAAAGTACGATGGCATTCCAAATTATGTATGACTTCTGTATTCATACATAAGGAGACATGTTGGTGCGCTCTTTTATTGTGAGGACAGAATTTTTACTGTCTATTTTAGCAGTCTAGTATGCTCAAGAGAACTTAAATTGGCAACCCAACCAAAGTTTGCAGCTTGTCACCCCTTTCCCATCACTACATTCACATTGTAAAATTTCTGTAACGAGCATTGTGCTCATGGGAACAACTGAAAAACAAATAAATAGAATAAATACATAACTATATAATGGTAGGACTATTTGTTTACAAAACATTCAGAACTCTTATAGCTAAAATACAATCACTGCCAGCCCCGGGAAACTGTGTCATATTGCCAAGCTACTCTTCCTGCAGGACTAACAAAAAATTCACACAAACGATCTCTCATTGCGGTAACAGCTCTAGCTGCATAATTTGCACCAACCCTTCCTAGTTCTCGGAGAAGAGGTGCCTTTCCAACATGACGACGCCTTTCACCTGGAAGTTGTCTGCCATTTTCTTCTGTGTCCACTTATGTTGATGGACAGTAGTGGTTATCATTTACAGCATTACTTTCCGTTAGAAAATTACGAAGACATATGGCTGCCTTGAGATATATCTCGACCATAAATGGCTCTGCCTGCAATCGAGAAAGTAATGCACGCCACCTTGTAACCAAAATCCCAAAAGTGTTTTCGATGATTCGTCTTGTCCTGGAGAGTCTGTAGTTGAAGATTCTCTTGCTTTCCGTTAGGTTGTTGCCTGCATAGGGTCTCATTACATTCTGTGACAAAGGAAACGCTTGATCTGCCACACACCAAAATGGCATTGCCATATTTGTATTTGTGAGTGGCCTGTGGGGAGGCAGTCGAAGTTCGCCATTAAGGATTGCTTTTCCAAACTCAGATTCAGAAAATATACTTGAATCATTACGAGCACCTGAAAAAAATACACGTATGTAACGCTAAATTAATTTGAGGATACACAAGGTAAGAACTGAGTTCCAGAATGGTACAAAGATAGTTTCAATAACACTTCAACAAATTATGTATTAATCCTATAAAGACAAATAGGAAAATACCATACTGTAATCCTTTAAAGTTAAGTTTCAATCCTGCTTGGAATGAACTAAAAGAAATTGTCTCAAGACTTGATTCACAATCACACTTACTGTAATGTATGTACGTAGGAAGCACACAGGTATGTAAGATTTTTGGGATTGTACTGAGAGTACCAAAGAATTTAGAAGTGCTCAAAAGATTTTTTGTTAGTGCAAAATGTCAGCAGTGGAATATTATTAATCGTTTTAAAACTGATCATAGCGCATAGAATAATTTACGACAAAATAAAGGTATTTGAAAACATTTAAAAAATTTAATTTAATTAGTTTTACGTACTTTTAAGATGGATTCATAACAACACTTGGCGTACATAGCATATGGAGTAGAAAGTTGATAACTCCGTTACATAGGCCTATGTATGCACACTACACTAGGTTGTGAATACTTACGTGCAACCTCAGTTTTTCAACTTTTACATGTAGGTACATATGTACGCAACATGGTGGTTGTGGATCCAGCTTTACTATAAACATAGCATTGATAAAGAAGCAAGTAGAGCAAGGTTGTAGGAACACAGTTATTATAGGACGTAGTTATATTTTTTAAAAGCATTCCACGATGAAGACACAAGATATTATTTTGACTAAAATGAGTTTTGAAATTAATAGATTAAACAATGCAAGTACTCCCATAGAATAAAATAAATTGCCTGTGTATACATGCCACCCTTCTGGACAGTGTTGGTAGACGACACAAATTGATGAAAAGTAGTTTTCATACAAGAGTAGCATGAGCTGCTGTATTCATGAACATGTTTGCTTCTTATTACTAAAGAAAAGTATTTAAAAAAATATTTTTGCAGTGTTTATGTTTGTCGTTCCATAAGCACCCAGTCCTGTGTATTTCAATTATCATTGAAAGGAGCTCATTATCTTATAAAGTTGACAAACTTATAGCATAGACTGGCACATTATATGCCAATAATTGGAAACATTGCAGCCTACCCTTAAATTACTTTCTAGAATTTCGATAGCAGAATGTATACAAATTACAAAATAGCAACTTAATTTTGTAGAAAAAAAATTATATGTTGTGACCTTAAAGAGGTTTTCAGATTACAGGTGCAGGAAAAAAATTAGTACTGGCAACACAAAAACTTAGTCTGTGTTGTATAACACAAATGTATCAATTAATAAAGTCACAGCTTACAGTTTCACTTTAAAAACTAAAATGCCGCACTCAATTTCCCTGTTTTAAATTAAAGGTGGTTTGGTTGCCAGTGTTGCCCTTACCGTTCCTAGTCTGCATGAGTGTCTCAAACGTGCCAAATAGCTCCTTGCATATTACAGTTTTTAAAAAGTTGGCCTCCCCAAAATGAATATATTCTGTAATGTTTCATCAATCATAAATGTTGTAGTAAATTTTTAAGTGAGACAGCCGTTGGGACAAAAAATATATAATCCAATTAGTTTTGCTAAGTACAAAATATATTTAAAAACTGTTTATCTGTTACACTCACCATATGCTCCAATATCCACCCATGTGAATTTGTACTTGGCGTCACACATGGCCATCAAAACAATACTGTTTCTACCCTTATAATTAAAATACTCGCTCCCACTGTTTCTGGGGGCTTGGATGTCAATGTGTTTCCCATCAACAGCGCCAAAGCAATTGGGAAAATTCCATAAATGCCAGAATTCATCAGCAATTCTTAGCCAATCTTCACCATGAGGGATCGTCATGTACTTTTCGTTCAGTTCATCCCATATAATTTTGCAAGTTTCTTCAATGATGTTGTGTACTGTAGCGTGGCCACGCCTATAGCTCCATGCTATTGTTTTCTTGCTGCCACCATGAGCAAGGAACCTACAAGAGCATAACAATTATTCATAAGAGTGCAAAACATAATGACAAACTCAGCACCTAAGACTAATATAAACATGTTGTTGAATGTAATTATAGGCAGTTAAATGGATTAAATAATTTAAGTAAGTAAAGAGGTTTGGGCAACTCAGAATACTAGTCTAAATAAACAATGAAGGATGAAATATGTGTATGTAGTAATGTTGGTATGCGAGAGAGGGGAAAACTGGAAATTCTTGTCCACCAACAAATTGCACATATGAAAATCAAGGATGACTCAATCAGGGATTGAACCCTGGGGGCCAATTAAATATCGCGTTTTATATGTATAACGCATAATTTTCACCTGTGTTGCATTTGATTGTGCTATATAGGAATTAAATACTCATGTACAAGCAATAGAAGACCCGCTTAACTTGCTCTGCACTTGTGTTGTGCTGCATCCGTGCAAATAGCAGGTGGTGATATTTAATTGGGGCCCTGATCACCTACGTGGAAGGCAAGCCTTTTGACTACTTGACCATTTCAGCCTGACTTTTGTTAAGGTACCAACACTGAATTAGTCTGGAGTGAGTTCGGGAAACAGTGAGTAACCGAAATCACGATCAATTGTGGTGGGAATCTAACTAATTAGTAGGGACCCTTGTTTTTCAAGAAAATAATTTTACCTCACTTTGTTTCAGCGCCTTACGTACACATCTGCAATTCTGATTCATGGTTATTGGCAGCGAGTCTATGTGTATTATTTGACTGAGCCAATTACAATAACGTTCCTACAACACCACACTTCTGTGATTTACCGGTAGAATCCTAAGGCTCGTGAGAGTTAAAATATCCAATCAACGACCATAAAGCAGAACTGCAGATGTACACGTCAAAGTGGGCCAAAATTCCTTTCGCTATCTGTTTAAGAACCTGTATATAATTAATTAATACAGTACAATACTACTGTAGTTTCATATTTAAAGGGTTTCCTATGACAATGTTTCATACACTACACCCCATTTATACTACTATTATATTTAGTAGGTAGGCCTACCTTATAGTGATGGCTAAAGCCAGTGATTTTTGTTGAAAAGAATTTTGCAACAACTTGTTTCAGTGCCTTAAGTGCACGTCTTCAACTCTGGTGCGTGGCTATTGGCAGAATATAACAGGACAGAGGCGTGACTCATTTAATTGCACCAACCAGAACAATGTTACCGCGACACCACATGTTCGTGATCTGCGGGTAGGACTCCGAGACGCTGAAAGTTGATAACATCCAATCACTGACCACGAAGCAGAGGAACAGATGTGCACATAAGGTATTGAAACAAATTGTTGCAGAATTCTTTTCACCAAAAATCACTGTCTCTAGTGATGGCCAATCTTTTTTCAGGGCTTATAGACCGACGAAAATATGCTTTTGTGAGTTTATCTTTCAAGATACGTAGCAGGTAGTCCCACTGCCACACTTCCATTCGTGTGTACTCTCTAAATCTATCATTACTTCCTTTTTTCATGCGTGTGAAGAGAGTGAAATATTCGCCCTCTGTATACACAGATGACTTGTTGTCTGTGTACCCAATACCGCCGTTTTGCACCCATGGCCTTTCTTTTCAACACCAGGAATGCAAGAGACAATACTGACACTGCAGAAGCAAATACAAATAACTCCTCGTCCATCTGCCGGAAGAAAAACATTTGAGCTAAAATTATAAAAATCATATCAATTAAACACATCGCCACCTAATTGTATCTTTTTTTGAACATGTCGTACCTTTTACTTTGATTGAGTGTCAATTTTCCTATTATAGCTATGTATTTCCTGGTTGCAGCTCAGTACCCAACTTTATTTACAAACATCATGGCGGCACCACAAAGCAAGTGAACTGCACATTGTAAGTTCATATGGACTGCGGACTGCCGACTGCCGACTGCCGATTGCCGACTGCGGACTGCCGACTGCGCATTGTGAATCAGGCCTCAGTCTCTCGACTTTGCTGTAGAAACATCGCGGCGCCATTGAAAAACTCTTTAATTAAAAAAAAATGCTTTGTTCCTTCCTCCGACGAATTTACAGTCGTTTTTGACTTTTCGGTAAAATTATTGTATAATTATCCATTATCGGAAGGCAAGTATCGTCTGTGGCATATAAAGGATGAAAATAAGGTACCAAACGATAATTATGGTACGTTCTGGCAACACTGCGCCATAGATACATTGAAGTTCACGCTTTCCATCACAGATAACGCGCTCTCCGCGCGCGCTCATTAGTTACAGTTAGAAATCACAGGTGTCGCGCATGCTAGAGCGCTGCCAACGATCGAGAGCGAACTATTCGAGATGCGAGCCAATTGAGTTACAAGATAGAGCGCTCTCTTAGTGCTATAGTGACGTACTTCATAACTCTGAATAGAAATCGGTTCATTATGATAAAAGAACATTTGGGAGCCAATTACTTCAAAACTAACGAAATATTTATATTACTCACTAGTTTGTATAGATTACTTGAAATTTTCGGTACATAAAATTTATTGTCATATTAGGCCCGTTGTGCAGTGACATGCAAGCACATGCGTATCACGAATACGCAAACTCTTGTGTTCTACAATCGGACGGGGACATGGAGAGTGTAAATATCTTAAATAAGAATATAAAGTTATAAATCTCTATACATAAAATGAAGTGCCCCACTCATTCAATCACTCATCAACGCACAGCCCAAACCGCTGGACCTAGAAACGTGACATTTTCAGCGTAGCTCCCCCTCACGACGTTGGAACCAACTAAGGAAGGATTTTTCGGTAGTTGAATATTAAAGGGGTGAAAAGAGGCAAATCGTGTTTTCGCGAAATTCTCGATAACTCTATGACCTGATGATATATTGTTAATATTTTTACTTCAAAACATTGCCTAAGCAAATGCAATTTTCATAATTTTTCGATTTTTCAAAATTCGGAAATTAAGGGAGTGAAAGCCGTTAAATATGTTTTCAATAAATCCTCTATTTCTCTTAAATTACTTAAGATGTCTAGGTAATCTTTGCATCAAAATGGTGTTCATCTAAATGTCTAAAAAGAAGTTTTAGGATTTTTCAAAATTCGTCCTTGAGAGCCGGTAAAAAATTAAACATGTTATCTCCTGAACCATTAGAGATATTAAGGTGATTTTTGTTTTAAAATAAAGCTTACGTAAATACCTAAAAAGTAATGTCAGGATACATGCTTTTTCTTTAAAGTTTGCGTACGTAAATATATACAAACCAATTTAAGGTAAATTGAAAATTAACGATACACAGGGAATATAGTAACACCATCAATTAATTCGTAATTAAAAGTTAGTTACCCTTTTCTGTAGTACACGCGGGCGAAGCCGTAAAGGGGCAGCTAGTCGATATCAAATTGCAGCCCAAAATCACTTAACCAAGACTCGTGAAATTTTTTTGTGTGGGTTCCCCTCAGATCGTAGGCGAGCAGTGCAGTAAGAAGGGATTTTTCGAATCTCCACCACTAAGGGGGTGAAAAGGGGTGAATTTTATTTCTGAAGAAACGTCAGTAAAGCTCGAACCCGACGACTTATCATCGTGATTTTTACTGTAATAGGAAACACATAAATGCATATTAGCCAATTTCAGGATTTTTAAAAATTCAACATTTAAGGTGGTGAAAAGACCTTAAATGTGTTTCCGATTAACTATCTATATCTATCAAATCCTTCGGGATAAAGTGTTTGTATTCACTTCAAAATGTTGATTACGTAAATACCCAAAAAGTAGTTTGAGGATCTTTTTGAAATTGGACCCCCAAGCAGTAAAAAGGGTGAAAATATGTTTTTTGCGAATCGACAATATCAGTGGAACACAAATGGCTATCGTCGTGCTTTTTACTTTAATTGGTTACGTATGCAAATGACTAAAACATGACTCCAAGACGTTTCGGAATTTAATAATTAAGGGGGTGAAAATATGTGAAATATGTTCTCAATTATTCCTCCATATCTATCGATGATTTTATAAATATCCCAAATAAAATTAAAATATATTTTCCGAATTCGGCCCCAAAGAGGTCGAAAAAAGGGTAAAATGTGTTTTCGATTCACAACCGACGTACACACACACACACACATTTAATATATATATATATATATATATATATATCCCATTGATACTTTTATAGCGACATTATTTTTGTTTAAGGTTGATACTTACTCAAATACCTAAAAAGCAATTTCAGGAATTTTCGGAATTCCCCATCTAAGGAGGTGAAAAGGAATGAAACGTGATGAAATGCGTTTTTAATTAATCGTCGATACATCTTGAACCCAGTGGACTATTGTCGTGTTTTTCACGTCCAAGAGACACCAGTTAAGTAGTCTAAAATGTGATACAAGGGTAGTTCGAAATTCAGTCTCTTAGGAGGTGAAAAGATCTGGAAAGTGTTTTAGATACCTCTTCGATATATATCTAACCTACCGAGGTATTCAGTTTATTTTTGCTTCAGGATGATGATTATGTAAATGGCCGTAAAAAAGTTTTAAGATTTTTTAAAATTCGAACTCCCAGTACTGTACAGGAGTTGTGATTTTTAATTAATGATCGATTTTACTTCGACTGAACGAGCTATCGTCGTGATTTTCACTTCACTTGGGTACTTGAACAAATGTGTAGCGTGTGAAATTAAGATTTTTCGAAATCCGACACTTAAAAGGGTGAAAAGGCATAAAATTTGTTTTCTCTCAGCAGATGATACTTATCTAACCAGTATAGATTGAGATGGTGTACGCGTCAGAATGATGCTTACTAAGTATCTACAAATTATTATGAAGAAAACTTAGTTTCTAATATTTCAAGGTAGACGATCCGAAAAAAAACAAAACAAAAAAAAAAGTGCGACCAGCGAGAAACTAATTATAGGGCCTATAGGCGTTTCGTCCTACAGTTCTATCTAGACGTGTTTTTGTACTGTCTCTATGAACCTTGGAAAGTAATATTTTATTTTTTATTAAATTTAGTATTAGTATTTCGGCGTTATGTGGCGCAGTTGTTTGATACTCCTGTCTATTGTTCAAAAGGTTCTTGGCTCGAATTCCATTAAAGCTTTGCAGATGTGCAATTCCGACACACAAAAACTGTAAGACAGATTAAATTAGTGCAATTAGGATGAAGTCGTTCGAAAGTGGTAAAAATGTATTCTGCCTTTCACTATCCACTAAAGTTAATCGAACAGCGTCATCCCACATATACCATCTCACTAACCTCAAGGTTTGGCACCATATCAGTTAATATTTCTGCAAAACATTATACCGCCAAAACTGCCTAATGTCACTTAACTTAAAGTGAAGGTTTAAAAAAAAAACGTAACTTATGTTATTGAGGGCACCATCACCAATGGTAGTGCTCGGGGAAAATCAGTCTTCATACCACTTAAACTGCGTATTTTATTCGATGGCCCTCCTACATTTAGGAGTCTGTAAATTCCCCACAACGTCAACTTTGCTGTGATAAGGCCCAGGCGAAGTCGCTGTTAGTGGCCGGGACAATTTTACGAATGCTTTCCGCGTGGAAATATATAGTTACTTATCCTGTTGCAGAGTTAACTCGACTAGCAGCTTGGTTATTCTAACACTTGATGACTGAGCTACCAATCTGGTACGTAAAGAGGTTTTTTAATTACAGCAAATATTGTCTGCTATGAGTAACACACTCGTGCAAAGTCACGGGTACACTGCTGGTATAGCATACATCTGCAGGTTTAATCACGGTACAGTCAACACAAACAATTGCTGATATACATACGTTGTATAATACTAAACACGCCCTGACGAATTCCTCAAAAGTTTTATTACACATAATGTTACATTATAAATAAATATATGTACAAAATTATATTTAAGATATGTGACACATATTTTTAGGCCTCTGCAAAAATTAATAATTAATAAAATATAAATAAATTATTTAATTATTATCATTATACCTTACAGTCTGCATATTAAATGTGTAACAGTTACCGTATAAATAATAAAGTAGGTGTTTCTTTAAGTTCACTTCTCGAGGTTTGAATACTCAAAGTACTCAGTTATGTAATAAGAGGTGTGAGTATATAGGAAATTATTCAGTTTTTTTTAAACATTTGCTATCTTTATGACACTTTTTTAGTTGTTTTGGTAAAATACTAAATAATTTGATAGTAGACCATGATATTCCTTATAGAACTGAGGAAAGAGAGGATGACTGGACATGTCAATTGTTTTTAGATCTTGTATTATGATCTGGTACTTGAGTATTTAGTTTGAATTTATCATTATTGTCAATTACGTAAACTAGATCATCATTAATATATTGTGACATTAGACGAAGTATTTCTAACTTCTTAAACAGTGGCCTGCAGGAAAAATATATATTTTTTGCAGAGTGTTCTTGTTGTATTTTTAGTAGTAGAAATATTTAATTGACTGTTCACCGAATTTCCCCAGTAAATTATTCCGTAGGCCAAAATTGAATAAAAGTAAGAATAATACAGATTAATTGGTGTTTTTTTATAATAGGGATTACAAATACCGTAGTGGAAAGATTTCCGCCCTTAATTTTTTTTTTTTGCTACATTGTATATGTTCTTTTTCCCGATTAAATTATCTTCATGTAAGCCTAGAAATTTTGTAGGTATTTCATTATTCATTAAATATGTCATTACATCTAAGAAAAGATTCTATATTATTTGTTCTGCCTGGTTAAAAGTAAACATAATTAGTTTATTCATTATTTAAAGCCAGTTTATTAGCTAGAAACCATTATTTACGTTTTCCAAAATAGAGTCTTCTCTTTTCACTAACTGATCATAAGTTTTCAGAGTTATTGGAATGATAGTGTCATCAGCGAATAACGCTGTAGTTGATTCTGGTTCCAGATGATTAGGCAAGTCATTTATAAAAATCATAAATAGGCTAATCGCGGTCCTAGAATTGAGCCTTGTGAAACTCCATGTGTATATTCTGATTGTGATACAATGTCATTGGATGTTATATCATCTGCTATTACTACTTGCTGTTTACGTAGTGTTAAATAGGAAACAACTAACATAGTAATTGTACCTGTTTACCATAATGCAGTAGTTTATAAATGAGAAGGTTGAGGTTTACGTAGCCACATGTTTTTGACAAATCACAGAATTGACCTGCTATATATTCCTTATAATTCCAAACATTTAGTGTAGTTGATGTTAATTTGAATGATACATCTTTTGTAGACAGGTTTTCCTGAACTCAAACTGAGATTCTGACAAAATATTATGGAAATGCAATTGATAATTTATTCGTTCATACGTGACTTTTTCTAGTATATTGGTAAAGGTAAGTAAAACCCCATACTGGTCTATAGTTTTCTATTTTTTCCTCGTCACCCTTTTCGAATAGTGGTATTACAATTGCAACTATTGGTGTTACAGGAAAATCACCTGTGTCTACCACACTATTGCAAATATAATTTAAAAGGACACGAATGAGATTTTTGCGTTTTTTTACTAAGACACTACTGATTTGGTCATATCCACGTGAGTAGATTGGCTAAAAGATATTAATAATACTTACTATTTCAGTAGGAGTGATGTGTTGGAAAATATTTTTGGGAAATGATCTCGGATAAATAGTGGCGAGATATTTCAATGATTCAATAATCCAGCACGAGAACGTTTGTTTGTTTCACGACTCGACTTGTCCCTAAACACTCCACTTGCATTTTGAAAGAAAGAAACTAAGAAAGAAAAATAAAACAATATATTTGGCGAAAGTCTTGGAAATACATTTCCCAAATGAAAAAATAAACACTGTTGTCTAAACTCGTATGATAAGGTTTTTTAAAACAGTTATTGAATTACTACAGCCAGCAAATTTTAAGGTGGTCACCTGGCCAAGCTGCCGAAAAGTACAGAACATCGACCAATAGACGTTTATTATAAAACCGCTCAACACGCGTGATATCTGCTTAGAAAAAACATTCGCAAATTGATACACACGTGTATACCAATTTCAGGTTCTCCATTTATGAAGCTTATTTTTCCGCACCTGAAAACAACGAAAATTAGTATAGTCAAGGTTTTGTTCAAACACGAACGGGGTGTTTAAAAAAATTACTAGTCTGTATACTTTCATTCTTTATGTTTACCGATTATGAAAGAAGCATTAATTTCAATTAGCATTTTCTATAACCGAAGATCACATCATGGCTTCCGAACAAGAGAACATCAATAATGCATCTTCGCCATACTAATGGTTAATTATAATAGAGGTTAGGAATCTCTTATGGATGAGTTCGACAAGGGAAAAATTCTGCCGCCATTTGCGTTGGTGTCGATAAGGGGGCTACAGACTTTGCCGGGCTCGGTACCGAGGATTCAGGAATGTGACGTCATTGAGGGAGCCAGGTATACAGCTATTTTCATCAGCATGTTTTTATTTTCATAATTGTACCAGATATTTTTTTCCTTGTTTTAGACGCAAAATGTGACTAAATTTTGCTCTTTAAAATTTTTTTTATCTTGCATAGTTTTGGCGTAATGGCTCGTTAAAGCAAACATTTGCACGTTCCGGTTTTAAGGACGACACTAAAACCAACTCCCTCACCAAAGTGAAAACATTCACAGTGAAAAACGATGTTGTAGGCTACAAATTCAGGTATGTTGAACCACAAAATAAAATAAATTCGTACTTTAAAAATAAATAGAACTTTTAAAATTGTTATTTTAAATTTCAACATTCTTATTTAAATATAAAAAGTTTTTGTTGTTTGTTTTTATGTACGTAAAATTATAGCATGCAACGTTTTTACCCACTGTGAATTTTTTTTTTCAGTTTGGTATGGCAGTTGGTTTTAGTGTAGTCCTTAAAACGGAAACATGCAAATTTTTACTTTAACAAACCATTACGCGAAAACTATGACAGATAAAAAATTTCATAAGAGCAAAGTTCAGTCACATTTTGTGTCTAAAATAAGGAAAAAAATATCTGGTACAAATAAAAAATAAAAAACATGGTGACGAAAATTGTAGTACATCGTGCCCTTAATAATTAACCTTAGCCTTAGGTGACGCGACTGGGAGGGAATGAAGTAGGCTTCCCCCGTGGTGCTCCCATTACGCGCTTCCCCTACGTTCCTCTCTTCCGCATATCTAAGTTTAATTCGGGAATCATCGGTATCGACCTCGGCCAAGTTCGCAGCCCTCTTACTGATAGCAGCGCACCTAGCGGCAGAATTATTCCCTTTCCAAAACTAATAACATTGAGTGTATGCTAGGAGTTTGCGAAGGACCTGCCACTAGCTGCGCTGATATCGGTAAAGAGGGTGAAATCTTTCGTAAATATTAAGGGCGCCGCTTAGCTGTGCGTGAGAAGCTCAAAAGTGACGGAGCTGTTACGTCGACCTTGAAGCACGCATCAAATGCCGCGTCGCCTCAACGAGCCAAGCGCTGAACTAACATGCAAGGTTCCCGCCGAACCGTTTTTACTATGGGACACTAAGCGGTGACCATTGGTGGAAAGTCTACTACTATGTTCAGTGCAGGTCACAATCTGAGTTTCACATACATCCGGTTAGTACATTTTGAAGTATAGAAGTCTGTAAAGGCCGTTTTTAGCTATGTTGGAGGGCTTAGAAATATCGTTTTTAACAAGCGTGGTTTCTTAACAATGAGGTTCCGACCTTGTCTGAAGTTTGTTTTCTTTTCGTACGTTGGCACAATGGACGCACGTGGAAACTTTTCGTAGAAAAAAAACTGTTTGCGATCACACTGCAGCGTGGGGCAGGCAGCCGCCTTATAAGATGATAGTTTAAAAGCCGAAATAGTTATTTTTTTTAATTGAATTAAATTACTTCTCTCTTTCCCAAGTCGTTCGATTCCCGGTGGGGTCGGTCCTCGGAATTTAGCATGTGCGAATCGGGCAGAACGATTTCGCTGGTTGGCGGGTTTTTTTTCGGGGATCTCCCGTTTCCCCTTCCCCTTCATTTCGGCGTTGCTCCATACTCACATCAGTCAGCCCTCGCGAGCGCTAAAGACATGTTTGTTAGTGCTGATCAAAATACCTTTACTCTCTCTTTGCAAAGTTAAATTTAATTTTAATATGGTGTCGCATTTAATTAGACTCCTAGTGTTAGCATCACAAATAGCGGAAGAATTGTTCCCTGTGACAAACTCTCCCATAATAAAACATTTTCTTTCTAACCTAGAGGTATTAACCGTAACCATTCGCGCCACCTGCAATATCACGGACTAGCAGTCAACGAGGGGGTCTAGTCTTCAGACGAGTGTCCAGACCTGGCTGTGGTCAAAACTGAATGGTCTATAAAGGGAAATTGTCGGCGAGAGAGCTACATGCCAGTTCAAAGACTTGCGCATATGTGTTAGCGGGAAGCGTTATGCGCGTGCTGTGTCGTCCTTACAGCTTCCACGCTGTTTGGTCTCGGACGCGCCAAAACACCTCCACCTAGGCGGCGACCTTAATGAGCTAATGATGCCGCGTCAAACACGTGTTTTTTATTAAAAACTTGAAATATAAAGCACGTCCATTGTGGTGTTACACTAGTCGTGTTTAAGGGGATTGGTGCATTGTGTTGAATTCGATGTTCTGTAACAGTGTGTATTTAATTTACAAATACTGCACCTTTTTAGGTGTTGAAATGTATTTTAACATTTCAGAAATTAATTTTTGAATAAAAGCTTCCTGTAAGATATTTCTACGCCAACTAAAGAAAAGTAAAGTTTTCAAATAAATGTGTTTCTTTATTGTGGTAGTTAAGGAAGTGGATTCCAGCAATGTCTTGAGGTATACGAAGTCAGGTAATTCTAAATCATTTTCCGGGATAAACGGGTTAAGCCGTACTGAAATGTTTAACTGGAGAACTCGGTGAGTATTCAGCGCCTACTTCATCTTCCTGTAGTGCACAATGTAGCGCTTTCTGTCGTGCAAGGTGGTTAGAAGTTTTGACTGCTTCAAGCCTGGTAGATGCCGGTTCACGGGACTTTATGTTGCTCTTGAAGGGGCGCAGGGTACTTTACGATCTGTTGGTCCTCCTGGTAGCAGGTATGCGATGGGTCATCACCCCATCGCAGAGGTGTAAAAAGATGGTGTAGTGATATTTATGCGAAATTTCGCGAAATAATGCGAATTTTACTATTTAAAATGACATACGCGATAAAACCAATTTACTTGCGACAAAAATAGACAAAAAATAGGTTTAGGTCTACCACTATAGCAACTGGATCCTGATAAATGATATTATACACATAATCAATTTAAAACTCTCTTGATCCTGATAAATGATAATAATAGGCCCCTACACATAGTCATTTTTTTTAAAACACAAATTCATTACGTAATTTTATTGTTATAACTATGATTGAAAGTGTGTGAAGACTAAATCACACATTTTCTTCCACAACATATCAATAGCTACACATGGCGATAATAACCTACCAGCGGTATCTTTTATCATTATCGACGATTTCGCATGACAATGTTGTATGTGTTTTTTTCCCACAAAACGCAACTCTCAAGTTTTATATAATTTACGTAGCAAAGTAAAGAGTGAGTAATCATTTATTTCTTTAAAGAATACTTTGCTGTCACATACAGGCTATTGTCGCAATCGTGAAAAAACGTGACTACTGCGGGACTTGGCACAGTAAATAGAAGAACCACCGAACAAATGAATAGCTGCCACGGCCGTAGAAGAATAGGTCTGGACACTCGCCTGGAAACTTGACCCCCTTGTTGTTTGGCTGCAGTTCACCAAGTTACCGATAATGCTATACATTTTTGGCGCTGTAATCCGTGCGGTCGAGCTCAAACTCCGCCCACTTCCCTCCCACTAAGATAAACAATTTATCAAAACGTATTTTTTCATCAATTTATGAAATACTTCCTTCGCTCACAATTTTAAATTATGGCTTCAGAAATCATTATTTACATGATAATGTTAACAATGGAACAATGTGGGCGGTATTTGAGTGCGACTGCCCGGATTACAGCGCCAAAAAGTACAACATTCTCGGTAACTTGACGAACTACAGCCAAACAACAAGGGAGTCAAGCAAA
>PNEQ01028008.1:40688-85164 GCA_003012365.1 Medauroidea extradentata
TTAAAATTTTTTTTTTTTTTTTTTTTTTCATTTTAGTTTCCAGTTTTAAAGTGTTAGTAAATGAATGCATTATTTTAAACATCGCACTTGCAATGTTTTAAACATTGTTGCACCCAACGATTTTTAAACAGTATTGTTTTTCACTTGCAATATTTTGAGAATAGTTGTTTATCAGAAATATAAGGAAAAATCTCATGTCATTTTGATAACTGGACTTCTGTTACTGATAAATGCAAAGACGTCGCGTACTGAAGTGCTGTTGATTAATCAATGCTGTTATCAGTTTCTCAGAACCAATGGCACTTATTGGAATGTGACAAAATGTCAAAACCATCGTATGTCACGCTGAAAGGAGTCAACTGTTGATGCACTATCTTTTTCAGGTGTCAGATAAATTGCAGTTCAATTTTAGTAGGTCTATAACTAATTCGCTACATAAAAATTAGTTACAAAACGTATTCTACTACTTTGGTATTTGCCTCTATGTTACTCATGGCTACAAATAAATCATTTTTCAAATAATTCACGGTTTAAAACTTTTTAACAAAATTTCATTGAAGAGTGAAAAAAAATTTGTACTAGAAGCTATTGTTCATTAAATTATTTTTTTCTTTATATCTATGTTTTATAACCACCACCGAAATCGTCATTAAACAAAATAATAATGTTAAAGAATTGCTGCTAGTTAAAATTACCAGTTTTAAATATATGATATTTCTTAAGTAAGACTTTTTTTTGCATTATGACTATGTTCTCGTGTAAATCATGGCAGACTTCTGTTATACATCACAAAATATTTGGCATGGTACACATATCAATAATACTTTCTAAGTCACGATACATAATTTAACTAAATGGTGCTTACACACGAGAAAATTAAAAGAAAAAAATATATTACCTATATTATTCCTTACTTATATAATTTAAATGTAGTTTATTTTATACTTTAATTTATAAGAATAACAAACTTATATATTTGGTCTTGAAATAAATACTATAATTTCATATTTATTAACTAGCAGTGGGCTCGCGGCTTTGCTCGCGTGTGTTACTCATAGCAGATCATATTTGCTTTAGTTGAAAAACCTTTTTGTACACCAGATAGGTAGTTCATTCATCAAATGTTAAAATGACAAATGCTAGTTGAGTTAACTCACTGGAGAAAGACGACACAAAAAACAATAAAAGACAGAATGTCTTTTGTTGTTTTTATGTCGTCTTTTCTCAGTCAACTATATTCCACTTAGGAATTAATTTTGCGTTGTTTTGAATCTGTTCTTGTCGTTGTGTTTGTCTTCCGGGATATACCCAAATATCGTAAAGGACAATATAGAAAACTCATAAGAAAAGCACGAGACATTTTATTTGGTTCCAGCACACGCCGACAGGAGCGCTGTTCCTTATGGAGTAGCACGTTGTTCTATGGACAATTCAAGTTATATATATATAACATATACATATAAATATATATATATATATAAATATATATATAATAGGTTATGACTAAACCACGACCGTAGAAGAACAGGTCTGGACACTCGCCTGGATATTTACCCCCTTGTTGTTTGGCTGTAGTTCGTCAAGTTACCGAGAATGTCGTACTTTTTGGCGCTGTTTTCTGGGCGGTCGGACTCAAACTCCGTCCACTATTTTCCTTTGTTAAATTTATAAAGTAAATAAAGATTGCTGGAGCATTTTCTTTAATTTGTGAGCGAAGAAAGTATTTCATAAATTGATAAAAAATACGTTTTGATAAATAGTTTATCTTAGCGGAAAGGAAGTGGGCGGGGTTTAGTCCGACCGCCGTAACATCAGCGCCAATAAAACACAATATTCTCGGTAACTTGGTGAACTACAGCCAAACAACAAGGGGGTCAAATATCCAGGCGAGTGTCCAGACCTGTTCTTCTACGGCCGTGGTCCAAACCTGTTCTTCTACGACCTTGGTTTAAACTGAAATGTAATCGTTATTTTAGAATACGTACTCTGTTTAACATTATTTTCATAAGTTTAAATTTAAAAAAATTAATAAACACTTTCTCATATCATTTGCCTCAGAGAAATTCAGTGTGTAAATTTATAAACACCATAGAAACTAGAGACATACAGTAAGAATGTGAATTTTGCTAGTGTTTCCAGCACACGCCGTCAGTAACACGTCTCACGCTTGACAATGCTAAAGCTGGAGTTTCCCATATTGCTCTTTACGATATTGGATATAACTAAATTTCTTTACGAAATTATCTGTATGTTTTATGTCTGTTGACTACAGCTTACTGGCTTTTCTTCATTTTTTTGTTTTATTGTGAGTTTTTCTGCAATACGACAACATTCGCCCGCAAAGGCACATGTAAAATAACACTGTAACGTTTATAATACGAACCTATTTCAAGAATAGTTGAAAGATCAGTCTTAAGCGTGACCCTGTCAGTAGCAGCGACTTTGCCTGGGACTTATTCATAGCCACAACAATTTTAACGGTGTGGGGTAATCACAGAATCTTTCATGTAAGGTGATAACCGAATGAAATACGTAGATTAAGTGGTATTAAGACTGATTTTCTTCGAGCACAACTATTGGTGATGGTGCCCTCAGTAACATATATGTTTTCCAAAACCGTCACTTGAAGTTAAGTGGCATTACAGAGTTTTGGCGGGATACTATTTTGCTAAAATATAAATGTATTGGGTGCCCCAACCTTGAGGTTAGTGAGGTGGTATATGTGGGCTGATGCAGTCGATAAACTTCAGTAGAGAGTGGACTAGATAATCCATTTTCACCACTTTTGAACGACCTCATACAAATTGCACTAATTTCATCTTCCTCGAAGTTTCAGTGTGTAAGACTTGCACGTTTGTACAGCCCTTAAAGGAATTGGAGCCCAGAACCTCCCGAACAATATATTGGAGCTACAAACAACTCCGCCACGTAACGTTAAAATTATTCATGAAAGGTAATTTGAAAAATAAAATATTAATTTACTGGGCTTATAGAGGTTGTACAACAACACGTCTCGATAGAACTGTAGAATGAATCTCCTATATAGGCCTAATTTATTTTTCGCTGTTCGTACTTGCTTTTCTGATCGTCTGCCTTTACAATTTTAAAACTAAGTTTTCTTCTTAATAATTAAGTTATATTATAAAATAAGAAAAAAGGCATTACTTTTTAAGGTACTTACGTAAGCGTAATTCTGACGCGAACCACACCTGGTTATGATGAGTATCATCTGTTGATGGAAAACAAATTTTTTGCCTTTTCACCTAGTTGTCGAATTTCGAAAAATCTAAGTTTCACATCTTAAATATTTGTACAAGTATCCAAAAAAAGTGAAAATCGTGACGTAGCCCATTCATTCAAAGCAAAATTGATATGTCATTAAAAATCACTAATCACCTCTGTACAGTACTGAGAGTTCGAGTTTTTGAAAAATCTTGAAAACCTTCTTGCGGCCATTTGCCTAGTCATCATCCTGAAGCAAAGTAAAACTAAATATTTAGATGGATTCGATATGTATTGAAGATTTATCTAAAATACATTCCAGGTCTTTTCACCTCCTAGATGTCGAATTTTGAAAAACCCTTGAATGACTAGTTTACTGGTGTCTCTTGGACGTGAAGAATAGTCCGCTGGGTTAAATACATATCGACGATTAATTAAAATTACATTTCATCACTTTTCACTTCATTAGGTAAGAAATTTTGTTATTCGTGAAATAAATTTTCAGGTATTTGAGTAAGTATCAATCTTAAACAAAAATCACGTCGCTACATAAAATAAAAATTTTGTCGATATATATCGATTGTGAATCGAAAACACGTTTTACTCTTTTTTACATCTTTGGGGCCGAATTTGGAAAATATATGCAAATTTTATTTTCGATATTTACTTAAGCAACAATTTAAATCAAAAGGAGCACATCGATATCACGATTGGTTCGATAGATATGGAGGAATAATTGGTAACACATTTCACGTAATTTCACCCCTTTAATTATTAAATTTCGAAATGTCTTGGAGTCCTGTTTTAGTCATTTGCATACGTAACCAATTAAAGTAAAAATCATGACGATAGCCATTTGTGTTCCAGTGATATAGACAATTCGTTAAAAACAAAATTGCACCCTTTTTATCGCTTCGGGGTCTACATTAAAAAAATCCTAAAACCTCTTTTTGGGTACTTATGTAAGCATTACTTCGAAATAAAAACCAACTCTTTAATCATGGAGGATTCGAGGTAGATATCTATAGTTAATCGCAAACACGTTTCAGGTCTTTCCACGCTCTTAAATGTTGAATTTCGAATAATCCTGAAATTGGCTGTTATGCTCTTTTATGATTCACCCATTGAAGTAAAAACGACGATGGTAGGCAATAGGGTTCGACCTCTATCGACGTTTCTTTGGAAATACATTTCACCCCTTTTCACGCTCTAAGAGGTCGAATTTCGAAAAATTCCTACTTAGTGCTCGTCTACGTCCCTAGGGAAAACCACACAAAAAATTGCACGATTCTAGGTCCAGTGGTTTAGGCTGCAGTTTGATATGTCAGTCAGTCATCCAGTCAGTCAGTCAGTCATTCATTCATTCATTCTGTCAGTCAGTATTCTCTTTTATAGATTGTTATATGATCTAAACATATTTCATTCACATTTCTATTAAAATATTAATTTAAATTATATTATATGCACACAATAATTGTATGTGTGTATTAAAACCCGAGTTAGTCAAATGTTAACAGATTTTTTTAAATATTCAAATTTTAGCTAATTTTTCTGAAAAATTTCCTAATTTTATTTTTGGAACACGGTTCTGATTAGCCTTGGCGAAAACTTAGAAAATAGCAATTAGTACGACTATGCGACTATAAACTATACGATTAATATTAAAAAATATGAACAGAAAATTTAAATTCAAACCTGCGTTGGAAATAGCCATAATGGCATGACAAGCGTACGCGTTCATAAAGAAAACAGAACATGCGAGGATAGCTGAATGGCACGCAGAGTACAAAAATATTGAGAAGACTAAGGAACAATGTAAAAAATTCGCAGTATTTAAAAACATGAGAACGCAGGTTAGATGCACCTAATATTAATAACCTGTTTATGATAGTTAAATGTTGCCAAAATAAATGTTTACATAAACAGCTTTTTGGTGGAAAGTATATATGCAAAGGATGTCACGAACTCTGAAAACACTACAAAATTTGTGAGTCTTCCTGTCAAATTTTTTAATTAGTTGATAGACCCTCTATTATTACAATACGATGTAGTACTCCTTTGAGTTTTATTTGCAAGTATAGCTGGTAGAAATGTATATTTTTGAAATATGCAAATTACCATCCTTGATAGTTTTCGAACAAAGCATATCATATTATTTTGAATTTTCGAACACTCCCACGCATAAAACAACGTACGTATGTACGAAGCACACAATTACATACGATGACAGTGCTGTTCATTCCATCACCAAAGTGAATCGGGTTCAATTCCTGGTAGGGTCGACCCGGATTTTTTTATTTGAGAACTGTGCTGGATAATGCTATTAAGGGGCCCGCCTCGTTGCCATAAAATCACACTGCAGCGTGTTTGAAGAACAAGTTTTACACCGAAACAAATACACGTGTGTTCACGCCGTTTCTCAACGAAAAGAACACACACTTCAGACGACTGCCCTTAAGTACTTTCAAGACAACACACGTATTAGAAATCCCCTTTTAGGGCACGTCAAAATGTGTCAAAAAGGGATTTTCAGTCTGATATAGCGGAATATATACTAGCCGAATACATGTGAAACCACTTAAGGGTAGTGCATTGGACTTTAGTAAAGTGATTTCGTAAATAAAACAATAGGGTCACCACTTAAAGTCCCATAGGAAATTTGTTTTTTTTTTTTCGCGAAGACTGCACGCCTTAAGCGTAGAGGCGACGCACTGTTGTATGGCCCATACGATGTCGCCCTTAGCACCATACTTCACTCACACAAACACATGTGCCACGAGGCGGGCCCCTTAATCGTCGGGTCTTTTCGAAGACCTTCCATTTCTCACACACCTTCATTTCGCAACTGTTATACTCTTACATTTTCTCCTCCCTCATTAGTGCGACAAAAAAAATCACTTCATTCTTCAATTCCAGCACACGCGCGCCATGGCATTGCCAAAGTAGTAAAAGTTCCATACAATTTAGAAAATTATTTCTGTAAGTACACAGCTTACAATGTTCCATGTGAATGGATATTGTTTGCCTCATTGGCTGTTTATTGTACACACTCAATTGAGATGCACATGCATCGCAAGACTATGTCCAAGAAAACTATATCCAGTAATGTAATCCCATTGCACAACTCTTTCAGAGATAATATTGTCTGCCGTATAATTCAAAAGATGTCCTTGAATAACATTTAAAGCTCTTCGTTACGTTGTAAGCGATGCAGAGATGAGTAAAATGATATGGTAGGCTCAGGGTCGCAGAGATTGGTAAATACTAGTGAATCAACACACTGTTTGTTGTATGCGAGATTCGCAATCTGCACTGAAGAAGCAACAACTAGTCCCCACTCGACCAGCGTGTTTGGCACGTATGCGTGGAAAAGAAGTTGGAGCAGAGTGGTGCAACGTTGCCCGTTTCTCGGTGACAGTACGTGTGTGTCTTCGTAGCGAGATAACAAGTGAATAACAGTGACTGAGGTGCCAGCGTTAGCACACAGTGATTTGTTAAACCGAGAAGTAAATAGAGGAAATCACGAAGTGGAGGTTTATGTAAATCCTGAAGTTAAGCTTCGAATAGTTACGTTTATCAATTCTAAATATTTATTTAATATTTACAATTAAAACAGAAAGACTTGTGCACAATTATTTCTGTTTTAATTGTAATTAGTAGCCTAGTGGCCTTTCCCACCATTGTCCTATTGATTTAATATAGGCCTACTTACCATGTATAGTGCCTCAAGGACTACAAGTGGTCATATGAACCAATTACTCGAATCCACGTGGCATTGTTTATATTTTTGTACGCCACGAGAGTAAGTACGATAACAACAATGTAAAAGCTTTTCTTTGTCGCTTCTAATAGCATTATTTATTCTATGGTATTGATAACATTACTCTATGATGTACATTACAATTACAATTCTATACGATCAGCAGTATTAGAATTTTCAGTGCCACACGCTGATACCTAGAGTACTGCATTAGAGTATGCGGTATGTGCGTACAAAGTTCAGTTAGTGATACAGTTGAAACCTGGTCACCACAATTCTCATAAACAATTTGGCAAACAATTTCTTGCCCTCAGAGATCTATGCAAAATCTCTTGCAATGGAATAATTTTTACAGGAGAGGCAATATTATTGTTTCGGGTAAAGTCTACAGTCATAGTTCCGACATCAACGCCCATTTCAGGAATGTTGAATCTGTTATTCGTGCTGACATGCTCCACGAAATATAGCAAAGAGTTACAATCTCGTCTGCAGGTTCTATGTAATTATTACCAAGTGAGCCCATCATGCTTCCTTCTGCAGTCCGTAAACCCTCAGAATTTTCTTTACAATGTTTCGAACAAAATATACCGCTTCAGAATTTTTTGAAACACCCAGATATTATGTAATTTTTTATATTTTCAACTAATTGAGAAAATTAATTCACGTGGACTATAATGTTCAATCCCCATTAAATCGTCTATGTTCTTCCTATTTATGTATATCCCTATCCATATACAGGAAAAGAAGTTTCCAGCAGCGCATACAGCTTTACCATCCAAATGAGTCAATTAATAATGACAATATATTATAATGTAGATTTTGGAGGAACGATTCAGTTAAATTATGTTTTTTACGTTATATTTCTATCCTTCGTTTTGAAACTTTTGTTGTAAGATATGTGATGGTTACATCCTAGATAACTAAATTTTTTATTAATTAAGGCCTATGTTTGCAAGTCCCAGTAGCACAAATTCAATTAATGTAGATTGTAACTCTTTGCTATGTTTCGTGGAGCATGTCAGCATGAATAACAGATTCAACATTCCTGAAATGGGCGTTGATGTCGTCTCTATGCCTGTAAACTTTACCCTACCAAATAATATTGCCTCATCTGTGAAACTTATTCCATTCCAAGAGATTTTGCTTAGATCACTGGGGGAAAGATATTGTTTGCCAAATTTTCCACGGGAATTGTGGTGACCAGGTTTCAACTGTTTGCACTAACTGAACTTTGTACGCACATACTTCGTACTCTTATGCAGCATCAGGGCCGTGCCAACAGGGGGGCGAGAGGGGCGGGCGCCACTCCCCCCCCCCCCGTACGTATACCTGAGGGGGCGAATTATATCTCCCGCCCCCTCTCCTTTTTCCCCACAGTTACATTAAACATATAGTTTTTCACAGTATCATTTTTGGTAACAACAAAACAAATGTTGCTTTAATTGCAGCTACTAATGACCATTGTTTATGTGCAAATTTTCAAAATAATGCCTGTGTAGAAGGAAGCGAGCGGAGGAGTAAACAATGCTTTTATTCGTCCTGGAACTGGCCCGTCTCACCACAACTTCACTTCACTTCTCACAGTGAAATAAAAGAGTAACCGGAGAAGGGGCGAGGGCTTTCCCCTCTGCAGCCATCCCTATAGTGGAGCAGAGGGACGATATTGTTTTAGTCCTTAGTCGTCAGTGTGTTTTGTGGTGATGGTGTAAGTGGTTACGCTACACATGAAGATTTATGCTGAAGACTTCACTGAGATGGCGGGTACTCAATTTTACGTAGTGTATTAAATATTTTTAGCTCACTGCCCGCGTATGTGATTAAGGTGTCTTCTATAACTGGATTGCAAAATTCCTGGCTTTCACGAACTTTTTATTAGATTCTTGAGTTTCTGCTACAAAAAGACACTTTGGCTGCTGTGACGATGCCGACCGGCGGCGCCGTGGATGTGTAATTTTTGTTGCGTCTCACATGCTACTTAAGGGATCTCCCTACCTACTGTTAAAATGCGTTGCCGCGAGTTAATGCTATTCTTTTTTTGACAAAACTATTCGACGCTCATTATATTTGTATATCTACGAAAAGAATACACACTTCAAATTATGTCGCTACAGTTTTAAAATTTTGGCACGTTTATTAGAAACCTTATTTTCGGGCCACTCAAAATTGCCAAAAATGACTTTTCCAGACTGCCGTATCTGAAAAAATAAAAAACCAAATTCGAAACACGCAACTATTGAATAAAGCGTTAGATTTTGAACTAGGCTCTCCATAAATAAAATAGTGTAGTCCCCGTTTAAAGTCTCATACGGAAAAGGAGAGTAGTAAAGCACTGCTCGCCCTCTGAGTAGCTTGCGCAAAGAGGCGATAATGCATTATGTAGGCCGGTCAGCGGCAACCTAACCGCTCCTGCCTCACACACACACACACACACACACAAACGCAGCTTAGCTAGGGAGGCCCCTTAAAGCTCAGAGGCAGTGAACTTGCAAATAACACGTGGAATGTGTGTAAGACGTAAGATCGCTCGGGCGATAAGCAGAACAGATATGCGCCACTGCACTTGATACAGTTACGCCGTAATTTACTCAAGAATCACGTCTTGGAAACAACCATTCAATAAAATAAGCTATTGGCATTTAAAATGTAAATTAAAAAGTGTGTAACAAAATAAAAAATCGGAGCCTTCTAAAATATATAGAGACCCGTTTCAAATGTCTTCGCCAGACAAACTGTCTTTTCGTTTAGTTAATTGCATCTTAATGATCTCTTTAGTACAATTTTGTACAAAGTTATGGACAAGTCATTTTACGATATAGCGCACAATCATGTAAATTATTATATAAATTATACACGCTATTATGAAAACTAGAAGACAGGACATGATTTTCAATAATTAATATAATCTTCTCATTAGTTGGGGCTCGTAGGTTACTTGTCAGTCCATGTCCACATTCTTCGTTTCCCACATGTAAAAAATAACGTACACAAACAAGCCGTAGACATGACAGCTGACACAGACTAACCGGTAAAAGTAGTGAAGTGCTTGTCAGACTTGTCAAGACACCGGCAATGGTAACAAGGGTTTGTTACAGCTTCTGCCATTTTTCTTTCTGTTGAATATGTTTTCTGGAAGTTAGCGGCCGGAAGCCTAGAAGGCAGTACTTTCAGCCATCTGTTCGTCAAAAGTTAGGCGTGACCACGGTCTAAGAAGGGAAGGTCCCACTTCGTAATAATTTATTTCCTCACTTTCTTACCAGACGATTCGCAGTGTTTCTAGATTAGTGTGGCCTAACTACGGCGTCATTAACTTGCCGCATTTACCGGCCAGTGTTCAGACCTGCACTTTTTAGACCACGCGTGGGCGTGACCTATGCAAGATTTTACTGTTCACGAATTTTATGTTTAGGAAACCTTTTGCATGATATAAAAAAGAAAATCATACGTGCTTAAATAATGTACTATGTTATAGTTAATTTTCGATATTATTGCAGAAATTCAAAAGTGTTATATAGGCCCCCATTAAAAAATTTATTACATTAGTTTCATCACGTGCTAGACCTTTAAATATATTAACCATTGCGTTAATTTAAATTCTATGAATTTGACTATCGGAATAATGATATTTTCTTCAAAAGAAGAACTAACTGCAAAGGGTGCCCTTATTTTATTTATCTTGCTCGTATAAGTTACTTATTAATATTCTGTAGTTTATGTTATTATGAAGTTTGATATAGTGAAATTGTTTTTGAAATGATAAATCAAAAAGAAAATCAGAAAAAGTTTGAGATTGACTAACAACACTTGTATTTTTTATTTGCTATATTTGTATGTACTCCACATCTTGTATTTGTTTCTCATCTCATATTTCCAATACTATAAAAACTTTTCCTCACTCGTCCTAATATGATGTTACCAAAAATAACAGGAACCTGTGCGGAAGACATTTCAGCAAATCCAAAGCAGTTTCTTTCAAAGAACCACGTATTAGTATATTAAAGTTAGTGGATGAAGTTGTACATCTCATTTCACCACTTCTGACTGTTCCTGCATGTTCTGCATCAGCTGAAATATCACTTAGTTCTTTAAGATACGTAAAGAATTATTTGCGAAGTACTGTGTCACAAAAGAGACTTGCACACCTGTTGTTGTAAATAGTCTCTGAAATCGCAGCACAAATCGACTTGGATGAAGTCCTCCGAGAAGATACGATTAGGACATCAGAAAGAAAGTCCGTTTTTGGAACATTTTAAAAAATTTTATGTTCGAAATTTGTTGTAACTGCACAGTAAATTTTGTGATGATTTTGATACATATTTCTACGTATAACAGATATTCCACTGTACATGTTTCTGTTAAATTGTCTTCAAATGTAATGCCAATTTCGTATAATTTACTGTATTTAGTTGTACTTTAAGGGTATTCCATAAATTTTAATGCTTACATATCTCTGTCAGTTTTTATGCCTAAACCAAAAATTTTTTTGAATTTTTGTTGTGTGTAATTGTTTATCGTGTCATGTTAATTAAGTAGGCATAGTCAATTTTAATCTTAAAATTATTTCTACCTTGTGTGTTTTAAATTTATTACATTTTTCTGTTTAATTTCCCTCAAATTTAATGTAACTTTTGTATAATTAATGTTTGTAATTGTTCTTTAAGGAAATTCCGTTCATTCTCTACAATCGCAGTCATCTGTACACCGAAATAAATTCTGCCAGTGATTATTTGGCATTCAAATACGAAAACTGCTTAAGTAACACTATTTTGCACCTAGAAATACTAATTTTCCAGGGTCACTTATTGTATCGTTATTAACAAATATTTTCTTTAAAAAATATTAATATTTGTACCAGCGATTACTCAATATTTACATTCGAGAACTGCTTAAATAGCACCATTTTGAATCTTAAAATCAAAATTTTCCCGGGGGAGAACCCCCGGCCCCCCTTTTTTTTAATAAGGAGAATCGATGTAAAATCAAGTGAAAAACATATTCCTTCGCTTCCCCCCCCCCCCCCACTCTCAAAATAGTTGGCACGGCCCTGTGCAGCACTCTGGGTATCAGCGTGTGGTATGGAAAATTCTAATACAGCTGATCGTATAGAATTTGTACGCCTTAATGGAGGCAATTCACGGAGTCTTTCGACACATGCTGACTCCGAAATGGCCACTTAGTTCGTGATTATGGACTGAAAGTGCCTGGGCACGCTGTTATTGAAAAATTAACCTAAAGGTTGATTTTTGTAGCTTTGCGTTACATTTTTTTTCACTGTAACTGTGGAGTAGTTTGTTTTGAATCAAAATGGCATACCACACAATACTTAGGCTCTTGCCCAGTCACCATATCACACAAAATGCAGTATAAAAACTAAAATAAAGCAATCTTGTCAGTAAACAGAACCTCCAAATAGTTACTTAAATTCGTCGAAATGCTTATGTTATAGGCTTATGAAATATTTTTAAAAATCTTTATAGACCTCATGCAAAGCTGTATATCACACAAATTAGTTGTCTTTGTTTGTCAATCACTACTCGAACAACCTATAGATTGCCCAGATAATTTGGGATCTTTGTATATTTATTAGCACGTAATTTTCCATAGTGGCTAATAATTATAGCCTACTTTGTAAGATAAATTTTGAGGGTTACAGATAATATTACGATCAACATAAATTGTTGACAGGCTTTAGAAAAGGTCAATAAAAATTTTATCATAGTTAAATATTTACTGAATAAAATACTAATAACCCAGGATTTTTAATAATTCCATGTGACAATATACACTTCTACATTTTTGCCACTATTTTATCAATATTTAATTCAGTGCGTAACACGAATTAAGTGTTTTGTTACTAAGAACAAATAGAAAATTTTTATGTAATGTTTATAATTAAGTAATGTTATCATTACCATAAAATAAATAATGCTATTAGAAGCAACAAAGGAAAGTTTTTACATTGTTGCTGTCGTATCTGCTTTCGGGGCGTACAAAAATATAAACATTGCCACGTGGATTCGAGTCATTGGTTCGTATGACTACTTGTAGTGCTTGAGGCACTGTAATTTGTAAGTATATTATTTAAATATTTAGAATTGGTAACGTTAGATAACAACTTACACTGTCGAATGACATATAATGAAGCTTTTAATTATTGTTATTTATCCAGCTCTCGGAGGATACTGGTATGAAAACAAAGACATGTAAAATTTTAGTCATTTGTTTAAACACCCGCTTATATTAAATGGAATACTGTACTTTGTTTACATTTCATTTACATATTTAGAAATGGTTAGTTTGATGTTACATAACCTACGTGTCAGTTTCCTCACAGATTTTGAATACGGCCTACTAAATTTCAGTTTAACCTAACATTCACGAACTCCGACACCATGACAGTGCTTAGAGAAATCGAGTTTGGTAAAAAATTCCGTCTTGTCGCTTCTGTTACTATATATATTCTGGGTCATTACAGAGTGGTACTATTGCTCTGTGAAACTTCTGATTTATTAGTGTGTGGTATGAAATGAATCTGAATAAAATTATGTATCATCCGTAACTATCAGTGCAGTATTATTAACTTGAAAACTTTCATGCAGGCTTCGCCTTCATTCCTCATCTCAAACTTGTGTTTAACTTACTAAAAATGAGTGTAATTAGTTTTTCTGTTTGTGGCTCACATCCCTATAATTTTACAATTGTATTTACAATATCGATTTCAGTAAATGCTTTATTCCGTTAGTTTATATACTTATTTCCAAATAAATTTAATTACTATTAATCGAATGAGTGCAAAACTCTAGTTGACTTTGGTAGCTCCCTAGGACAAATATTAAATAAATCACATAAGAAAACAGTAAAACCATTTTAAAACACCAATTAACTATCAACATACTACAGTACACAAGTTAGAATACCACAAATTTTACTGTAGGGGACTACATACATATGCACCAAAGAAAAAGCTCACAAAAAATGAAACCGTTTTATTCGTCTCAGTGTATAGTAAATATTAATTTATATAAGATACAAGAATAGCACACATTGTAATATTTGTCAATAATTAATTACGAATAAGCACAAAACCAACAAAGCACACATTATTGGAAAAATTAGTTGCTCCTAAAGACAAGGCTTCCAGACAATTACTTCGTGTCGATCTGAGTTCATAATTTATTTGGAAAACTAAACTATAGTAAAATATAACTTTACAAGCACAACCAAATAAAAATTACATTAATAAAAACCAATTACACAAAATAAATGTTGGAGTCTATGGAATTTCATTTGCAAGCCACCCGCGAGAAGTCATACTATTCATATAACAAAAAAAGTACCATATTAAATATTTGCAGCACAAACATGAATGCACATGAAACAAACTTAAGACATCCAAATCCTGTCCCAATGTGCTATAGCAGAAAGATATTAAACCCACCACACGCTTCCCAACGTTTTTTTTATAAAATCTATCAAATATGACGTACAAAAAATTTAATAATCGCGGCACATAGAAATTAAGTACTCATTGCAGCTTAAAAATGGGCTCGTTTCGAAATCTCCATAGATTGAGATGACCGTTTTTAAAAAATAAAAAACATGACAAGCACAAAATCTTGAATTTCTAGATATAAAGAAGAACACTGACTGAATGAATGACTGACTGATACATCAAACTGCAGCCCACGCCACTGGTCGGACCTAGTACCCTGAAATTTTTTCAGTGGTTTTTCCGCAGGTCGTGGGTGAGCACTATGAAAGGATTTTTCGAAATACGATCTCTAAGGGGGTGAAAAGAGGCAAAATGTGTTTTCGAAAAAACCTCGATAGAGATCGAACCCGATGGCTTACCATCGTTATTTTTACTTCAATGGGGCGCACATAAAAATACATACTAGCCAATTCCAGGATTCTTCGAAATTCAACATTTAAGGGGGTGAAAATACCTTAAATTTGTTTCCGATTAGCTATATATTCATGTAGAATCCTCAAGGATAAAGAGTTGTTTATCACTTCAAAATATAGCTAACGTAAATAAAAAAAAATAGGTTTAGGATTGTTTGAAATTCGACCCACAAGCAGAAAAAAGGGGGGGAAATATATTTTTTATGAATTGTATATATAGTTGGAACAAATATGACTATGATTTTTGCTTCGATTGATTACGTATAAAAATGACTACGACAGGACTCCAAAACGTTTCAAAATTTGATAATTAAGGGAGTGAAAATACGTGAAATATGTTTTCGATTATTTCTTTACAACTAACGAACCAATCGAGATATCGAAGTGCTATTTGCTTTTTATTGGGTCTTATGTAAATATAAAAATACCATTTAGATAAATTTTCCAATTTTGGCTCCAAAGAGGTAAATAATAGTAAAATATGCGTTCTATTCACAATCGATATATCGCATCCCAATAAAATAACAACGCAAGTAAAAAATCAACATTTATGAATTATGTGTGTAGTGAAATAAAGGATGGTCTTCTCTACCTAATGCAATACTAACGTAACCAAGAAAGCAATTAAAAATAAATTAAAAGTTTTGTTTTTAGCGTCTTTGCCAAGTAACAGTGTTATTAGTGCTAAGACTAACATTTCTACTATTTATGAAGCATGATGATAAACAACAGATGTTATTTTTCAGTGCTGTACCAACATATATTTTGCTATGTTTATATTACTCTGTAATCATCCAAAAATCAGAAAGTATGTATGTGTGATAACTGTATTTATTTCAAAATGAAATATTTTGAGTTATGTTGGTATTGTAATGGGGGTGTGATGTATCGACCACTTTGATATTTATATAGCGACGTGATTTTTGTTTAAGATTGATGCTTACTCAAGTACTGAAAAGCAATTTCAGGAATTTTCAAAATTCCCAACCTAAGGAGGTTAAACAGGTGAAGAGATTAATTTTATTTTTACTAAATCGTCGAAATATCTTGAACCCAGCTAGCTATTGTCATGTTTTCCGCGTCCTACAGACACCGGTAAATAGGTATAAAATGTGATTAAAGGATTTTTCGAAATTCAGCATTTTAGGAGGTGAATAGACCTGGAATATGTTTTAGACAAACCCTCGATATATATCGAACCCTTCAAGGTATTCAGTTTATTTTTGTTTCAGGATGATGATTAGGCAAATGACCACAAAAAAGGTTTCAAGATTTCTCAAAATTCCAATTCTCAGTCATGTACAGGGGTGATATATGTTTTATAATGAATGCTCGATGATTTTGCTTTGACTGAACGGGATATCGTCCTGATTATCACTTCACTTGGATACTCGTACAAATATTTAAGGTGTGAAATTAAGATTTTTCGAAATTCGACACCTAAAGGGGTGAAAAGGCATAGGATTGGTTTTCTACCAGCCAATGATACTTATAACCAGTAGATATTGAGGTGTTGTTCACGTCAGAATGATGCTTGCGTAAGTACCCAAAAAAAGTAATGCAAGATTTTTCATAATACATCTTAATTATTAAGACGAAAAATTAGTTTTTAAAGTTTCAAAGCAGACGATCCAAAAAGCAAATACGACCAGCGAGAAACAAATTATACAGAAGTTTCACTCTACAGTTCTATCAATACCTTTTGTTGTACAATCTCTAGGAGCCCAGAAAACTATTATTTTATTTTTTAATTTAGTACTCATGAATAATTTCGACGTAGTGCAACGCAGTTGCTTGTGGTTCCGATTTATTGTTCGGGAGGTTCTGGGATCAATTTATTTAAAGGCTGTGCAAACGTACATGTATGACACACAAAAACTACAAGGAAGATGAAATTAGTGCAAATTGGTTGAAGTCGATCAAAAGTGGTGAAAATTTATTATGCAGTTCACTATCTACTGAAGTTCCTTGACAGCATCAGCCAACAATACCATCTCACTAACTTCAAGGTCGGGGCACCAAATACGTTTATATTTCAGCGAAACATTACCCCACTTCGACTACTTAATGCCACTTAACTTCAAGTGAAGCTTTTTAAAAAACAAATATGTTATTGAGGGCACCATAAACAATGGTCGTACTCGGGCGAAATCAGCCGTAATGTCACGTAAACTACGCATTTAATTCCATCACACTTTTACATTTAAGTGTCTGTAAATATTCCGCAACGTCAACTTTGCTGTGACTATTAATAAGTCCCAGACGAAGCCGCTGCTAGTGGCAGCGACAAACTTAAGACAGCTATCTAACATTTGATGACTAAATTAAGTACCTGGTGTACAAAGAGGTTTTACAATTAAAGTTAATATTATCTGCTTTGAGTAATACACGCAAGTAATGCCGCGGGCGCATTGCTAGTTTAAGGCATAAATTAGCAAAAATATAACTACAAACTATATAAAAAATGTATCTAAATCGGAGGTGGAGAAGTTTAAGACTACCTTGTCGCAATGTTGTTAGTAGTTGTCAGGAGGTGGTTCCCACATAAAGTCATATAAATTTCAGGAAAAACAGGCACGAAACAACTCCAATAATTGCAAAACAAAATACCACAAACTAAGCATACACCAATATAAAAATGCGAATTTTGGGAAAACCTGACTAGCACAAACACTAATATCTTGGGCAAAAATTAGTAAAACTAAATACAAACTACAGCTGCAATTAGGAGCCGAAAGAAAAGGGATGTGTTTTTACCTTGTCGCCAGCCCTCCTCGTTGAAATATAAATCTTGAGAATTCCTCAACAACACAAACTCTAATTTGCACAAACTAAGAACAAACTACAGCAAAATTTGGACCCGTCCGGAAGAAGTGCAGGGTTACCGTGTCGCCGGCCTCCTCCTCCCTTTTGAAATGCTGATTTTGGGGGTATCCTGACTAGCACAAACTAAGCACTAACTACAGCCATTATTTGGACCCGATCAGCGGGAGGGGGTACCATGTCACTAACCCCCTCCCCTCACTTTGATATACCAATCTTGGGAAATCGTAACTAGCTCAAACTCTAATATTTGCGGCACAAATTAGTACAAACTGCAGCAATTATTTGGACGCGATCGAAGATGATTGTTGGAAAAAAAAAGGAGGGGGGGGGGACGCTACCATGTCGCGAGAGCAAACTGAGTGCACTGTATTAAAAATATCGAAGAAACAAGCACGAACCGAATATTATATGAAATATAATAAATTAGACTTAAATAATTCACAGCGGACGTTGCACCCAGAAAATTATTTAACATACATAAAATATGTATGCTTTTTTTTTCTTAAAATCCCTAATAGCGTTCAGGCATTCATTAAATACTGGTGATCGACAAAATCTGGCCACGTGACTGCGACAACATACCCTACTTCAAGAAGAATAAAAATATAACGTCCATTTTTGAACCAGGGTTCAAACCTAGGACATCTCGCAGCGTAAACCGGCGCCTAGCCGACTACGCTACGGAGGCTGGCAAGTTAGGTTTTATCCATACTTTAGTTTGTCCGGGTTGGCTGCGTATCTGGTATGCATTACTTAATGTATTGTTTTGAGTTTTAGCATGGTTTAAGTGTAGGTCTTACAGCACGAATTGTGAGTTAGAAAACTTTCCTTGGCTTGAACACTTCTCCATTACGCGTGTCCACCGCGAAAACCCGCGGAAATGGAGTTACCGGCGGTTAAAGCAGGTTGTCGATGTATGGACTGGGTTATTAAACTCTAAGTTACCAAAAGTTTTGTATGGGGGTTCAGCTCCTACCCCCGAGGACAGTCAAATCAGATAAAAGCATGTATAAGAGACTTTGGAGGGGAAGACAGACGCAAGATAAGCGCCCTGCGCTTAAAGGCGACGAGGCTAAGTGTGAGTGAGCTAGTGTAGTCCTTAGAGGCCATGCGCTTACAGGGTCCTGATTACGAGTGTGGTAGTCCTATAGCGCGACAGAACGTAAGTTAAATCCGCAACATTATGATACTTTTACACGTGTCGAAAGCAATACAATTATTGAACTATTTGTGGAAAAAAGGATTTTTCTCCTTTACTTCAACGAAACTGTGCGCCGAAGTCATAAAATGGCTATTTTTAGTCAGTTTCTCAATTTTTTTCTCTTTTATGACATACAATAAGACTGCAGTCAAACGTAGAGTTTATAGACAGGTAATAATGTTTTTACCTTACCTGAAAAAAACGTATTATCAGAATACTTATTTTTGGAGACATAGGTACACGCGCACCACTGATTTTACAGATGCCTTGACAGGGACTCCTCTTAATGTCACAGCCTCATTACAGGGTGCGAAATTTATTTACGTTTGAGCTTATCCCTGAGGAAAGAGTAGCTAAAACTCTGCATCTGTGAATATGTACACTTTCTATCCATCTTTGTCAGTTGTCATACAATACTTGAAACCCCGATAGTTCTTTTTTCAAATTGTTTGTACCAGTCGGATTTTCTTTAAGACGTTTTGAGGGTGACGATGTAAATTAAGTTTGTTTTGAGCGTCAGTACACTTTCTCATTTATCTCAAGAGGACCTTGTAATTATGACTAGTATTTTTATGAAACTTTGCTTCATGATAATTAAATAATGCCAGTAATGATTCACTTATTTAAAACAAGGAAGAAATACATTCTTGGCGTAATTTGGGGTTCTGTTAGTATGTTAGCCAAAACAAAGTTATCAAAGCCATAGAGATTTCTTGCAATGTTAAAAGCAATTGCTATTCACCACTTAAGTGTATTCACTATTTAAGGTGTATGGAAATGTGAGGTATCGAACGAACTACTAGAATACTCAATGTCGATCAAATCTAAACTACAAATCATGATTGGATGGGATTTTTTCTCAGAGTATATATTCTATTAGCTGACGTTTATTTCCATATCACTTGGTGATACTATGCTCTGCTTTCGAGTAATAAATTAAAAATTAATGCTTAGGCTACATTACTAGCGGCTGCAGTAACAGATACGAGAGAAAAGTAAGTTTATATAATCTTTGGCGGCAACAAACCAAATTACAACGATTTTCTTTTCCTTCTTGCCAAAGCTCGTGATACAAATAATAAATTAAAATGCCAATATTCCATAGTAAATTTACTGAACTATAACAAGATCTTTAAAAATCTAAATGCTAGAAGCAAACACAAATCTTTCATAGAACATGATAAAACTTATCATGAAAATAAACAAATGAGTGATTGTCGTATTACTCCTCTTGCGTGCCGTTCTTTAAATGCGAAGAATATTTAAAAAAAATAAATAATTGCAATATATATTAAAAGAAAAAATATAATTGCCACAAATATTATGGTAATTATTTTTGTTATTTTAATATTCTTTGCATTTAAAGAACTGCACGCAAGAGAGTAATACGATAATCACTTATTTGTCATCAAGAGTAGCAGACGGTGTAGATACCTACAACTTTACTATAGACTTAAACAAGTAAATGATATAAGAAAATCATGATTAAACCATTATTCTTTAATTAATATTCTTCCCAAAAATGTCATACTTCTCCCACAAAAAAAAAAAAAACTTCTTTAGTAGCCCAAAAATGAAAATCTTTCAACTCCACGCCAATCGAATTTTCTTGTGCAAGTGTGTTACCCTGGTTGAGTATTTTCTTTTTTCTTTTTTAACAATCACTTTTTTTTTTCAAGACTGAGAGTGACTTTGTATATTTATTTTGTTTTGGTTGCATTACAATGTTACTTTAAATTGCTATTAATTTTGGTTTTACTCACGATTTAGAAATAAATTAAATGAAAAATTTTCTAAAGTAACAGTGAATGTTATTTAAAGACTCTAGGATTATGTTTTTCTTGCAAAGTCTGTAATTTTGCAATAGTAATTTTTAAACTTGATTATATATTTTTCCCTAAATTCAGTATTTATTCAGCTACTTATTTCTTACTCTTATAATCCGCCCTACCATACAATTTTCAAACTAACCCCATCTGGTTTTCTATGACTAACCCTCCGTCACCAATGCGATAGTATTATTGAAAACTTCTTCTAGGAGTTCAGCTTTCACATGTTACATGTAACGTTATTCGCATTCGATAACTTTTCATATCTCCTTGCTTCATTTGACAAGTCAGTTGGGAAGCATAATATTATCATGCGTAATAGAAAAAGGTTGAGTATGAAGGTGCAAATCTGGACAAATAATTAAACAAAGATTAAAATTATCAAACAATGTCTGTTTGTTTAGCTTGTGCACTCAGTCACCTGTAAGTAAAGAAGATAGATGTCAGATAATTTGACAGCATTCCATGTAAAGTGTTGTCAAATAGATTAACGATTTCTCGAGAAGAATATTGAAAACAATGCATCCGCAAATGCTTTTTAACTGATACATCATCTCAAAGATAATATTTTCAAAGTTGTTTTAACCTTGAAAATGTTTATTGCTTGAAGAAGGTGGTATGACAAGTGTTTAATTACATAACCATACATTAAAAATTTGGTTTTGCGTTTACATTAAAACACACAGACGTAACAAGTAGGCCTATTAGCTCTGCAGAAATTGAACCGTTAAATTATTTTAGAGACTGCAATATTACTTAATGTTATTTAAACAACTTATATTATATGTTAACCACGTAAGACTCATGCCTTTACCAAGCTTTCTGTTCAGGTTTGTACAACAGAAGTCTCATAACTTTATTCTGTTATGCGTTTCTATGACTCAATGCTATGGATTCGGGTTGTAAAAATGAAGAAAATAAAGTACTTCTTACAATCGAAATGTAAGTTTTGTGTATAAACAGAAATTTGAATGTCAGACGTAATCGTATTATATTGTTACATTAAAAAAGATAGTGAAGACAGTAATAAAATCGAGCATTAGTTTTAAATTACGGTTTAATGTGAACTTCATAATGTACTGTTGTGTTTAATAGGAGTTGTGGCTGCAAGTGTAATTATTTTCAATTTTTAATAAAATTTATTTAAAGTATTTTACACATATTATTGGCAATATTAGATATAGATATTTTGCACATATTTTTATCTGAGTATATTTTAAAATGCCATACCATTCAGCGATGTCACGGTTAAAATTAAAATATTTTGTCTGAAATTAAAATAGGTTGTATTATACTCTATCTTGAATTCACTAGGAGAACCTGTTGACTGCAGAACTACCACGATGTTATTGTGTGAGCTGGGGTAGAGAAGGAAGGGTTCTATTTTCGCAAACGACAGGTGATAAAGTGCTACAAAATGACCTTATTATGACTTGGCACGGTGATACAACAATTTCTATTGCATGAAAACTTATTATGTACTGCAGATACCACTACTTACGTGATGTTGGTATTGCACGCAATAATTTTCTACGGTTATGCAAAAAAAAAACGTTTTCTTGTATTTACTTAAGATATTCTTCGAACTGCTTAAAACTCGTATGCATAGTGTCTAAGGTAACTATTAATTTAAGTTAGGAACATTTCCTACCTTGACTGGCAGTAGGACAGTACGTTTTCTAAAGGTTCTGAATAATGTTGATTTAGAACACAGTGGACTTTGTCTAAATTTCTGAATGAACAAGTAAGAGGCATTTTAGTTAACACCGTCGTAACATGTCAAATATCGCATTTAACGTTGAACAGTATCGAAAATTCCATTAATAATTTCCTGTGATCATTGTCATGTAGCATATTTATTTTAATGTTGCATATTCTATATATGTATTTTTTTTTGGTTGGGTGCCATTACTTGGAGACCGGTGGTCAGCGGCTGTTTCGTAACACTTTGTGGACTGGCCCCTAACTCATACGTCGGGCGGCTACGTGATGGAAGACACGCCGAAGCTACGTCACAGATAC
This sequence comes from Medauroidea extradentata, assembly GCA_003012365.1. Lineage (NCBI taxonomy): Eukaryota > Metazoa > Arthropoda > Insecta > Phasmatodea > Phasmatidae > Medauroidea > Medauroidea extradentata. Next base: position 63,451 of record PNEQ01028008.1, read on the forward strand.
CTGTCCCAACTGCGTCTTAACTCTACGAGGGCAGCCTACGTGACTCAAGTCATGTACGAAACATGATGAAATGTCGTTTTTAGACCCGTGTAATTCGGGGAACCCATGGAGTTTGGCAGGAGTATAAAAGCCCCAAATCGGCATATTTGGGAGAATTCGCTATTGGTCGTGCTAGAGGAAGGTGCTATGGTTGTGGAGAGAGACTGGTGAAGACATCTTGGTGACGTCAGAGTCTACTGTGAGGCTACAGGCGGCTACTCGGAGCAGTGTTGGGCGAAACAAGAAGACTGTTGCAGCGGGCTTACGAGCGAAGAGGAGGTGCGCAACGGGAGTCGAACCGAAGACCTCAAGAGTAAAGACAGCTGTGCACTCGGCGATTCATCACCACTGCGGACTATTAAGGTAGTACACTGTCCCTATTTGAGAGACTGTTGATTGGATATATGACTGAATTTTATTGTAATTTGTAGTGTTTAATTAATTGATTGTAGACATTTTTTGTGCTTTAATTGTCAAAGTTAATTAACGTGTCGGTGACACAGGAGTAATTGAGTGCATAACTAACTGTGTTGTGAAAGTTATAGTTGATTGCTGTTTGGTGTTTTTGTAAGCTATGTGAGCTAGTAAATCAATAACTTAATTCAACTCTTTTATTTCTGAGTAATAGACCTTTATCCCAAAAGAACTCATGGGAATTACCCACATACAAAGTTTTTGCTTAAACTTGTAACAATATATATACGTACAATATATATATAATACATATATTTATTTTCATCTAACTATGTAATACATTCTTCTGTAAAAATTTACTTATTATTTATTTTTATGGTAACGTTTACTTGTCTTCGAATGGCACAAGGCCTTGGTAAGATACAGGAGAAAAAGGAGGCGGAAGTCGGCCAAGGCCTGTTTAATGAATCATCTCAGTTGTCTAAGGGATTATCCTAATTTAAAGGAACCATCCCATTCTAAATAATTAAAAAACATTTTTAGTTTAACGATTGTTTGAAAAGTAGTTTTATACATAGGTACTTGTGTGTCATCAAACCACAAGGCTAATTTTTTTTTAACGTGTATGTTACTATTTTATTGGCTGAACTTGTATCCTTGTTAGCAGTTCCCAATAATTCTCTTTCCGTCTGGGTGTCTCCTCAAAAAAGTCAAAACTTCCTGCATGAATGTCAGTAATCTAGAAAAATGAAAACTAGGATGGATATCCAACACTTCTGCAGTATTATTGTGGGGATAATTCAACCTTTTTAAACCAAATTTTGTGTTTCAACAGTTCACAGTGTCAAAAGTGAATACGAAAACTCGTGTGTGCATTAGTCCACCCTTATATAAGTTAACACCACATTAAAAAATATATGTTTTACATTAGGGTAATTACTTGCGTAATATGGAAGGTTAGGAACTGTTTCAATCAAGTTTGATTTAATGATAATAAGCAGAAATAATTGCAGGTATTAAAATGTGGCTTGTAAAGTGTAGTAAATATAAAATGTTCTGCATTTAACACTGAAAAAATTTACAATGGTAAGTATCGTTTTCAGGTATCAATTCAAAGAATTCTTTCTGTATAATGATGCAAAGGTGGCGTAATCATGGAAAAGAATAATTTTAAACACAAGGAAAATGGCCAATTTTTGACAAAACCAACCATTACATGACTGCAAATCCAACAAGAGATGTTTGAACATACTTATTTGGATGTAACAATGTGGGAAACATTAAACGTAAATCAAGTCTTGTAGCACTTCCCGACGGTCTCACACTATAAGTTAATCTGTTCTGTGAATAATATGTGACAGACGCCTGTTCTGGGAATAAGACTTGACAGACAACAAGTATGTAAAATAATACTTATAGATAGTTATGTGTTACAACATAAATTGGTCGCGTTGCAAAGTTCGCCGCTAGTTAAAGCAAAGATTTAGTTTCACCACCCACCCATGAAACGAGACAAGCACACTAAACATTACACACCGCACATAAAAACAGCAACCATAGCTAGCAGATTGACAGAAATGTTTTCAATCACATAGATGAAAGTAATACTGACAGAAGAGCCGACGAAACTAGGAGATATCTCTCAAAGCATTTTGAAATAACGAAATACAGAGCGACAAAGTTATAGTTACATCTGACAACCGAAATAGCCAAAATATAAGTTGAACAATAGTCAACGTTTGGCTACGGTTTATTGAAGGAGGAACACTGAAAGAAAAATATTGTAGGAATGTTTCCCTGCAAAATTACTTTGTAGTAACCACAAAATAGTTTTGTGGCGGCCACAATATTTAAGTGGTGACCAAGCTGCTAGTTGAACTAACTTTGCCAACGACCACGGCCGTAGAAGAACAGGTCTGGACACTCGCCTATCTACCAATGTATTTTGCTTGACCCCCGTGTTGTTTGGCTGTAGTTCACCAAGTTACCGAGAATGTTGTACTTTTTGGCGCTGTAATCCGGGCGGTCGGACTCAAACTCCGCCCACTTTCTTACATTGTTAACATTATAAAGTAAAGAAAGATTTCTATACCATGATTTAAAATTGTTAGTGAAGGATGTATTTCATAAATTGATAAAAATACATTTTGATAAATTGTTTATATTAGTAGGAGAGAAGTGGGCAGAGTTTGAGCTAGACCGCCTGAATTACAGCGCCAAAAATGTATAGCATTATCGGTAACTTGGTGAACTGCGACCAAACAACAAGGGGGTCAAGTTTCCAGGCGAGTGTCCAGACCTGTTCTTCTACGACCGTGGCCAACGACATATGTACGGATAGACCCAGCATAGGCTATACTCTATGCACTACCGATGTGTGGCCAAATCAAAACAGCTGATTGTGGCCCGCTTTTGCTGTGGAAGGTAGGGTTTATGACTTATTTCAGGTGTGGACGTGTTAAATGTAAAGGAATTTACCAATGAAAGTCTGGTTCTTGTACTAGACATAAAACACAAGTTATTTTTACACATTATAAACCCATTTGTTTGGTTGTAATACAAAATCAGACACGATATATGAATACACTGTGCGACATTATTTACTTTGTATTCAAAATACGTATGTGGTTAATAATTTTGGGAATTAATTAAAAGAACACAGCACTGGCTTAAAAATATTTAATGTTTACGCCATGTTTGAATCTTCGACACCTTTGTATTTGCTACAATAAACTGCTCTTTTAAATAAATTCATTGGTTCAGATTTATTGCGCTGCTTAAATAGTAGTTTTTGTTGGGATTCCGTTAAATCTCTTCACTTTTCTCGTTCAGTTATGCTCTGAAAAATGAAATGGTACTATGGCTTGGGTAATAACAATCATACTGCCAAAATTTGCAATGAATAAGACAGTAGTTATGCCATTGGCTAATGACTATATTCTATTGTGCAGTAGTGGCCTTTCTGTGATATTTTGTCCCACTCAAAATTCACTTTTCTAGTACACGAAACCAGTCCTCGAGAGGGTGAATTCAGACACAACCCAAATAGTGTTCAAAGCAAATGTAATATTTTTATATCCAATCCCAGTGAAATATTACATGTACTTGGTCAAGAGTGGATAATGTAATAATTTTTCAAATCCAAATTGGAAACATATCAAAAGTATTGTTAAGAATAGGGGTTGTAGGTAACTTAATCTTGATTAATAAATTTTTTTTTCATAATGTTCACAACTGCATTTATAACCCTGCATTGTAACATTATATGTTGTGCTTTAATAAGCAAATAAGTATCTGCTTAACACAAGTACAAATATATATATATATATATATATATATATATATATATATATATATATATATATATACAGAGCTTGATTTTTAACATCAAAAGAAAAAAAGAAAAAGCAATACATATAATTTGAATTAAAATCGGTTAAAAAAGCATACCTGTTGAATGATATTGGTATCCCTTTGTCTGATTTTTCATAACAGCCGTAGGCAACACGTTTCTGGACCATTTTTATAACACGCTGCAGCAAATTCAAGTGCCATCCATGCGAAAACAGGGCACAATCAGCTGTTTAGGGAGCGAAGTTGTTTTTGCCTCAATAATTTTGCGGCATACGGGGTCTACCTATATCTATGTACTCTGCAGCAGGATATATGTAGCTATATCTGTCCACGTGACTACGCATGGACCTTATTTATAGTAACAGCAAAGTTGACGTTGTGGGGTAATCACAGAATCTTTCATGTAAGGTGGTAACCGAATGAAATACGTAGTTTAAGTGGTATTAAGACTGATTTCCCCCGAGCACAATTATTGGTGATGGTGCCCTCAGTAACAGATATGTTTTCCAAAACCTTCACTTGAAGTTAAGTGCGGGATAATATTTCGCTAAAATATAAATGTATTGGGTGCCCCAACCTTGATGTTAGTGAGATTGTCTATGTGGATTGACGCTGTCGAGATAATGTGAATAGTTGACTGCATAATAAATTTTTACCACTACTGGACTACGTCAACCAACCGGCCATAACTTTATCAGTCTTTCAGTTTTTGTGAGTCAGAATTGCACATTTGTGCAGCCTTTTACGGAATTAGACCAAGAACCTCCGGAACAATAGACCGGTGCTACAAACAGTTGCGCCACAGTACGTCGAAATTATTCATGAAAACTAATTTTAATATTAATTTGCCTAAGTTCATAGAGGTTGTAAAACACGTCTCGATAGAAACTGTAGAACGAAACTCCTGTATAATTTATTTCTCGCTGGCCGTACTTGCTTTTCGGATCGCATGCTGGGAAAGTTTACAAACTACTGACTTTATTCTTTATAATTAAGCTATATTATAAAATAAAAACATATTACTTTTTTTTAGGTACTTACGTAAGCATCATTCTGACGTGAACAACACCGCAATATCTCTACCAGTTAAATATATATCATCGGCTGATAGAAAACAAATTATATGCCTTTTCTCCCGTTTAGGTGTCGAATTTCGAAAAATCTTAATTTTACAACTTAAATATTTGTATAAGTATCTAAGTGAGGTGAAAATCACGACTATAGCCGTTTCAGTTGATGCAAAATCGTTCATTCATAAAAAATCATATCATCCCTTTACAGTATTGCGAGTTCTAATTTCGAAATATCCTTAAACCTCTTTGTGGCCATTTGCATATCCATAATCCTGAAGCAAAAATAAAGTGACTGTATGGATGGGTTCGATATATATATATATATATATATATATATATATATATATATATATCGAAGCTTAAACAAATTCCAGGTCTTTTCACTTCCCAAGAGACTTATTTTCAAAATACCCTTGTATCACATTTTAGACTATAACTGATGTCTCTTGAACGTGAACAACAAAACAATAGTCCGTTGGGTTCAAGATATATCGACGATTAATTAAAATCACGTTTCCTCACTTTTCACCCCCTTTCGCCTCCTTAGGTGGGGCTTTCGAAAATTCCCGAAATTGCTTTTCGGGTATTTTAGTAAACATCAATCTTAAACAAAAATCACGTCGTTAAAAAAAATCAATGAGATCGATAGATATCGATTGTGAATCGAAAACATATTTTTATCTTTTTTTAACCACTTTGAGGCTGAATTCGGAAAAAATATTTTAATAGTATTTGGGATATTTACAAAGCATCAATCGAAAGCAAAGATCACTTTGATATCTCGATTGGTTCGACAGATCTGGAGGAATAATTGGAAACACATTTCACGTATTTTCACATCCCTTAATTAAAGAATTTCGAAACGTCTTCGAGTCCTGTCATGGATATTTGTATACGTAACCAATTGAAGTAAAAATCACGACGATAATCAGTTGTGTTTCAGAAATATAGACGATTCATAAATAACACATTTTGCCCGTTTTTACTACTTGAGGGTAGAATTTAAAAAGATCCTAAAACTACTTTTTGGGTATTTACGTAAGCAACATTTTGAAGTGAATACCAACTCTCTATCCCGAAGGGTTCGACAGACATCGGTAATTAATCAGAAACACATTTAAGGTCTTTTCACCCCCTTAAACACTGAATTTAGAAACATCCTTAAAATGGCTAATATGCATTTTCATGAGTGTCCTATTAACGTAAAAATCACAATTATAGGCCGTCGGGTTCTAGCTCTATCGACGTTTCTTCTGATACACATTTCACTCTTTTCACCCCCTTAATTATCGAATTTCGAAAAATCCATTCTTAGTGGGTGCCTCGGCCCAAGGGGAAGCTTCCCTCAAAATTTCATGATTCTAGGTACAGCGGTTCGGGCTGTGCGTTGATGAGTGAGTAAGTGAATATGTCAGGACACTTCATTTTATGTATTAAGATTACTGCGTTAGAGAATTACAAACATTCTTTATGTAATCTTTATGAATAACAACAGCTATACTTTAGATATTTTCATCTTAATATTGGTTTAATACAAACTTTTATACATAAAATGGAAAAACTTGATCTTTGTTTACTGTTTTACAATTCCAATACTGACAATGTTTTATTTTAGTTTTATTTTCAGCTACGTCTTTTTTTCTTTAACTGTGTTTTTTTTTTTTCAATATCCGATTCGCATAGGTACGGGTGCACAAGGCATTGTATTTAATCCGACCTGAGAAGTGAAAATGTATTAAAACTTAAAATGTCGTATTTTTTATTTGCAAGTACACTGTAAGATAATATGCAGACATAGATTGTTTGTTTCGTTTTCCCGTGTAAAAAGCATTCATGCGTAGCAAGAAACACAACGTACATATGTATATATTTTTAAATACTTACGTAAGCATCACTCTAACGCGAACAACACCTCAATATCGCTACTGATTAGATAGATATCGTGAGTTGATGGAAAACATATTTAGTGTTTTTTCACCCTTTTGGGTGACAAATTTCGAAATATTTTAGATTCACATCTTAGACATTTGTATAAGTATCCAATTGAAGTGTAAATCACATCGCTAGGCCGTTCAGTCGAATCAAAATCGATCATTCACTAAAAAAACACATATCACCCCTACACAGTTATGAGAAATCTAATTTCGAAAAATTTTAAAACCGTTCGCGTTCATTTCTGTAATCATCATCCTGAAGCAAAAATTAATTGTATATCTCGACGGGTTCGATAGATATCGAGGATTTATCTAAAACACATGCACGATCTTTTCACCATGTAAGAGAGTAAATTTCGAAAAACCCTTAAATCACGTTTTAGAATACTTTATTGATGCCTCGCGGACATGAAAAACACAAGATTAGCCCGCTGGGTTCATGATATATCGACGATTAATAGTAACATTTTTCACCACTTTTCACCCTTTTTCACCTCCTTAGGTGGCGAATTTCGAAAATTCGTGAAATTATTTTTTTTAGGTATTTGAGTAAGCATCAATCTTAAACAAAAATTACGTCGTTATATAAAAATCATTGGGATCGATATATATCGATAGAGAATCGAAAACACATTTTACCGCTTTTTTAACAGGTTTAAGGCCAAATTCGGAAAATATATTTTAAGGGTACTTGGGATACTTACAAAAGCATCAATTTAAAGCAAAAAGCACTTCGATATCTTGATTTGTTCTATAGATATCGAGAGATAATCAAAAACACATTTTACGTATTTTCACCACCTTAATTAAAGAATTTAGAAACGTCTTTGAGCCCTGTCATAGACATTTGTATATATAACTAATTGAAGTAAAAATAATGACGACAATCAATTGTGTTTCAAAGATATAGACGATTCATAAAAAACACATTTTGCCCCGTTTTACTGCCTGGGGGTCGAATTTCAAAAAAACCTAAAACTACTTTTAGGGTTATTACGTAAGCAATATTTTGAAGTGAATATAAACTCTCTATCCCAAAGGGTTTGATAGATATCGATAGTTGATTGGAAACACATTTAAGGTCATTTCACCCCCTTAAATGTTCAATTGGCCAATATGCATTTTTACGAGTGTCCTATTAAAGTAAAAATCACGATGATAGGCCGTCGGGTTCGAGCTCTATCGACGTTTCTTCGGAAACACATTTCACCTCTATTCACCCCCTTAGAGGTTGAATTTCGAAAAATCCCTTCTTAGTGCTCGCCTACGACCTGAAGGGAACGCCCACAAAAAATTTTACGATTCTAGGTCCAGTGGTTTGGGCTGCAGTTTGATATGTCAGTCAGTCAGTCAACTTTCATTTTTATATATAGATTATAATACCAGTGCGCCCGCACTTTGTTCGCGCGTGTTACTCACAGCAGATAATATTTGCTTTAATTGAAAAACCTCTTTGTACACCAAGTTGGTAGTTCAGTCATCAAGAGTTAGAATGACCAAGCGGCTAGTTGAGCTAACTCTGCAGCAGGACAAGTAACTATAGCTGTCCACGTGAAAAGCAGTCTTATGTTTGTCCCTGCCACTAACAGCAACGCCGTCTGGGCCTTATTAGTAGTCACATAAAAGTTGATGTTGTTGGGTAATTATAGACTCTTTAATGCTAGAGGTTAATCGAATGAAATTCGTGGCATACATAATATGAAGACAGATTTCTCCCGACCACAATCATTGATGATGGTACCCTCAATAACAAACATGTTTTTCAAAATGTTCTCCTGACGTTAAGTGGTATTAAGGAATTTTGGCGGGATAATGTTTCGCACAAATATAAACGTATTTGGTGCCCCAACCTTGAGGTTAGTGAGATGGTATATGTGGGCCGACGCGGTCAAGGAACTTTAGTGGATAGTGGGATGCATAATAAATTTTAAAACTTATGAACGACTTCATCCAAATTGCACTAATTTCATCTGCCTTGCAGTTTTTGTGTGTCAGAATTGCACATTTGCACAGACTTTAAAGATATTGGAGCCCAGAACCTCCGGAATAATGGACCGGAGCTACAAACAGCTGCGCCACATAGCATCGAAAATATTCATGAAAACTAATTTTAAAAATAAAATATTAATTTACTAGGATCATAGAGGTTGTACAGCAACACGTTTCAATGGAACTGTTGAACAAAACCCCTGTATAATATATTTCTCGCTGGTCGTACTTGCTATTCAGATCGTCTGCCATGAAAGTTTACAAACTAAGTTTTCTTCTAAATAATTAAATTATCTTATAAACAACAAACTTGCGTAACTTTTTTTAGGAACTTGCGTAAGGATCATTCTGACGCGAACAGCACTATAATATCTCTGCTGGGTAGATACGTATCATAGGCTGATAAAAAAATGTTTATGCTTTTTCAACACTTTAGGTGTTGAATTTTGAAAAATCTTAATTTCACACCTATTGATAGCATCAAATTAAAGTGAATATCATGACGATGACCCGTTCAGTCGAAGCAAAATCGACTATTCATTAAAAAAAAAAAAAAAACGCATATCACCCCTGTACAGAACTGAGAGTTCTAATTTTGAAAAATCTTAAAAATATTTTCTGCCACTAGTCTATCATTCATCCTGAAGCAAAAATAAACTGAACTTTTGATGGCTTGGATATATATAAATTATTTATGCTAAACACATTCCAGGCCTTTCACCTACTAAAAGATTGAATTTCGAAAAAAAAAAAAAAAAAAAATCCTTGAATCTCATTCTAGACTACTTAACTGGTGTCTCTTGGACGTGAAAACACAATAGCCCACTGGGTTAAATGTATAGCGACGATTAATTGAAAACACATTTCTTTACTTTTCACCCTTTTTCACCTCCTTTAATGAGGAATTTTGAAAATTCGTTAAATAACTTTTCAGGTATTTGAGTTAGCACCAAACTGTAATCTTCCTCGGTTATTTGGAGAGAAATATTTATATACGTTTGATACATGTTATAGTTTTTCTTTAGGACAGGTCCTACTTGTTATGAATAATCACACCAGAATTTCTTTCCTTTTTGGATACTTTAGGAATCCCGAATTTAGTCTGTCACCCTTGGTGACGAGAAAAAAATTTCTCACTATACAGACGCGCCCAAAATTCGCGTCCAACAACGCCTGCGATTGCGGCTACCTAGGGTACGTCAACACCCTAGTGACGGCCTCAAAGGCAGCAAATCTTAATCTATGATGCGGACTCCCGCGAATACCCGCGGCTCGGTGCACGACCACACTTCATGACGGCCACAACAGGAGCCCCCCTTCAAGCTCTCTAACCGACGCTCTCCAGACACTTTCTCTAAAAAATCCTCCTCTTTTGCTCCCAACCAATCGCAGGCTCTGTGGACGACAGACAAAACAGAACCCAGCCTTTTCTCCGCATTGGTTTAAAATTTCTTTTTAAAATTAACACAGGTTGACATTTCATATACTCGCACTTATGTACAAAATCTTGGATCTTTAGATGACTAATACTAAAGTGTTAGTTAAATATCACTTCAAGGGGTCGGCGAAGCCACGCCTCTGTGCCGACCTACTTCTCGCCCTCTGAGTTCTGGTTCCCACACCAATACAAGGTCTCGGACCCACTCTTCTCATGTTTACAACTTTCTATTTCCCTCGGTGTGAAGGGTTAAATGGGGGGAGTGGCGCCAAACCGAAGTGTAGGGGCAGAATGGAGTACCCAAAAAATTTAGTAAACAAAATTTATGACTTGTCCGTCCGCCCGCGAAGGTATCTACCTGTACGTCAGATGCTCAGTGCAGCGACGGTGGCTCGTGGCGGGACCTTATTGAACTTAAGCTTCTGAATCGGCTTGCGATCTCTATGCATTTTCTTCTAATATACTTATGTTCTTGGTTTACCCTTCTACTCTTCCTCGCGCATGTGCAGTTTGCGGAGGCCCTGGCCAAGGCTCTTGCTGGTGTGCTTCGTCTGCTACGATTCAGGTCAAATGTGTCTGTAGCACCAGATAGTTGTTTGCTTGGGAACTTGTTCCCCATGGCGGTAAGGTGGCTGCCATCATGTGTTTATAGTTAAATTTTAAATTCTTTGCTTTTGCGGTTGCAGTCTAGTGAAAATTACGTTTTTGGATTAAATTTAGAATGAATAGGTTTGCTCAGAAATGTTTAACTCGTTGCTACGTTTTTAGATTTTGTAATTTTCTTGTTGAATTGGTAGCATGTATGGCGCCGCGTGTACATGATTTCTGATGTCTGTCGTTTTCCTGAATCTAGTCAGTTGCTTGATAATTTCAGTTTTATAATAGTGATTTTTGATCGTCCAGATTGGAGCTCGTTGACGCGTCGTTTGATATACGTCAAGCATATTCGCTATTTTGATAATGAATTCTGAAACACGCTTATGTGAGAAATCAGGAATTTCCTGCTATGATTTGTTAAATTCATCATTTTGATTATGACGTTCAACTCAGAAACATTGATATATTCTTGCTTGACGTTAACGATTAATTTAAATGTATTGGTTGGTCAAACGTATTTACGTGCGTGACTTTGAGATATCATTGTACATTTTCATAAAGGTCAAATGTGCATGTGGACACAATCTTTAATAACTTTCAGGGTATATTTATTGTATATTTTTGAAGTCTATTTCTTCGCACGTAAGCATCCATTTGGATTGCTAACTTGGTAATATGTACCTGCTTAATATGTTTTTGAATCTTTTTTGTAATTTTAAATTGGGCCTTTTATACACTCGTCAATGATGTTGCTTGCAATTTACATTTTGAGCTTGAGCAATAAATCTAAGCAAACCTTGAAATATTTTTTTGTTTGAAAAACCCTCAGATTTATGTACCTACATTTTCATAGTGTTTATTGGCACTTGGTAATTAAAGACTAGTGTATCTTTCTTCATTGAAACACTCTTGCAACTGTAAAATGGCATTTCAATTCTGCGCCACTCTGCTTTTTGCGCTAATACGTGCTCCTCTTTGTTTCATGTCAACGATGATGGCGACGAGTGTGTCATTCGTGTATGCATTTTTAAAAGAGGACTTGGAACTTCTGCTTGTCGACTGCGGCGTGGAATACGCGTCGACTGCTAGTGTTTCTGTTTTACGGCGTCTTGCCATCACAAACTTACGGGAAAACGGCGCTGCGTTGCCCCTTCTTTCCAGTCAGAAATGGTGAGTGTCAACACATTCAACGAAATTTTTTGTTGCAATCCATCCATCCTTTGCCTTTATTATCCTCCACTGAACCTACCCATGTATTGTCTCACATAGTGGCAGCGAGTACAGTGGTAGACTTACAACTGTGTTGTGATCACCATTTGTTGTGTGCCCTGGCGATTAAATGTAGTGATCGCTTTCTGACACTAATCACTGAATAAATTAATAATCCTTCAGGAAGTTTTGAGTTGTTTAAAGCTAAAGTTTTAGCGTTTGCTTTTCCTTCACGTGTGCTTCAGCGCTGTCCACGTGAGTTTGTGTTGCGATTTCAAAGACTTGGTGACCCAAAGCATGAGTTCATAGATTCTGCCATTCGTCATGGACGTGCACAGAACATGGAGTCAAAAGAGGAGGATTTAGTTGAGATTATTGTAGAAAATCTAGCACCTCATGTAAGGCAGCTTTGTACTCTGAGTGCTATGCCGAAATCGTTATGTGAATTGCTTACGTTAGCTAGCGAAGTTCAAGGGCACTTAACCGCGACTGCTGAGTACAGTACTGCTTTCCCCCCTCCTCCTCATGTCTCGCTTACTCAACCAATAATGGTAAGATTCAGAAAGTAAACCTCGTAATTGCTGGGCCATCACATGTTGTGAATGCAGACTTGGAGCGGCGTAGGTGCGCTAATTGTGCTCGTAGGGGACATGTGAAGTGTAACTGCGATCGCGCTCTTATTTCTTGGAATAATAGACTTTGTTTCCGTTGTGGTCAGGTGGGTCACTTGAGCTTTAAGTGCTCGGGAAACGAGTGAAGGCTGGAAGAGTAGGTTGCAATTTCAAATGCAGTTCTATAAGTCCGCCGGTTTGCTATGGCAATTTTGTTAGCACTTCGTTTTATGGTCACGTCGTAGAAGCTCTAGTTGACACATGGGCGACACTATGTTTGGTAAATGTTGATTTTGTCAAGTCACTTCCGGTTTTTGCAGGCTTGAATTTTTCGATCATGCTCGTATTACACTCAATTTTGACTATGTGTCCTTGTCATTCGGTTTTGTCCCTAATATTAAGGCACGCCTGCACTCGCGTGCTATTCCTGTGGATAGGTCTTTTACAGCTAATCCGGTTCTGTTATCTTTGGTAGACGAGACACAGTTAGTCAGGTTACGTGAGAAATTTGATGACGTACTTAACGTCAAAGATAGGGAAATGTGATATTCTGCCCTACAAGTTCTCCTTGAAGGATACTATGCCGGTTCAAGAACGTTACTTTCACGGAGCTCCTCCGAAACTGGAAGCTTTTCGAAAAACATTGACAAATTATTAGCAGCTGGTGTTATTATCACTTCAGTTTCCGAATATTGTTCTCCCGGATTTTTGGTAAAGAAGAAATACAGTGGATACCGTCTGGTTCTAAATCATATCAGTATAAATTGTACAATAATTAAAGATCCCTTTTCTTTGCCTACTGTCGAGGATGCATCGCAACATCTAGGGAAGGCTAGGTATTACTTAGTACTATATTTGAACAATAGCTTTCATCAGTGTCTGCTGGATCCGGCATTTCGTTAATATACAGCATTCAGTATGCCTTGGAACCAGTACGAGTTTACATGTATCCCGGTGGGAGCAAATTTTGGTAGCCAGGCTCTCAATAGAGTGCTCGATCACTATGACTTCGTCTTCAACTACGTCGTTCACATGATAGTATGTAGTCAGACATTCGAGGCTCATTTAGAACATCTAGAAAAAGTGTTAACACGTTTTCGTGAGGTTGGTCTCATGGTTAACCCAGGTAAAGTGACTCTTGCCCAGCTTCAAGTTAAGTTCTTGGGGTGTATCATTTCTTAGGGTACATTGTTAATGGACACAGTTCGAGTTGCCCTGGTTGTGAGCTTTCCTCGTCCTCGCAATGTAAAGGGTGTTCAAAAATTTTTAGGCTTATTAGGGTATTATTCAAGATTTATTCTGCACTTTTCTGAGTCAACTGCTCCTCTAAATAACTTAAAGAGGAAGAATGTTGACTTCGTCTGGGGTGCGGAGCAGGAAAAGGCGTTGGGAACCTTCAAGCGGCTCTTATCTTGCCATCCTGTTCTACATCTGCCTAATTTTTCGGAGAGATTCATTGTCCAAGTGGACGCTTCCTCTCTTGCCTTAAAGGTTGTGTTAGGTCAGCAATCTGAAGATGGTGTTGCGCCTGTCGCTTTTGCTAGCCGGACATTGTCAGAGTCTGAAAAATGTCTAGGAACGTATGAAAAGGAAACTCTGGCATGTCTATTTGTGTTAGAGAAGTTCGCCTCATATATGGAGCACGATGAGTGTGACTTATATAATGATAATCAGGCCCTTAGTTGGGTGCTAAATCACCCTAACCAGTTAGGAAAATTGGGGCGATGGGTGTTTCGCTTATCGTGTATTCGCTTTAAGATTCATCATATTCGTGGAGCGGACAATGATGTAGCAGATGCTCTCTCTCGCATGTTCGACCCTAGTGAGTTTGTCCTTAATAATGTGGAACCAATGGATTCCAGTGCTTCATTGCAGAGTTTCCCAGAATGCTTCAATAGTATTAAGGATAGTCAGAACGAGGACCCGTGGTGCGTACAGATACGCAATGATTTGGTCCAGAGTACATCTGTCCCTTGTAGAAGAGCAAGGAATTTTGTATTTTACCGGCATGTCTGGACGTGCGAAGAAGATGTTAGCTCCATTGTCTATGCGCCCCTTAAATCTTTGTTACTATCATGATTCGGTGTTCGGTGGACACTTAGGAATAAACAAAACATTTCAGAAAATCTCGGCTACTTTTGTGTAGCCCACTTTAAAACAGGATGTTACTGCCTATGTGCGTAGTTGTCAGGACTGCCAAATATGCAAGCAGGTGCAACAAGAACATTTTGGTAGGGATGTTGGTAAACCACCGGAAGCTCCTTGGCAGGTAGTTCATATGGACATTTTTGGCCCTTTCGTACATTCTCGGAATAGAAACTTTGGTATACTTATTTTGTTGGATGTGTTTACTACATTTTTATTTCTGTTACCTTTGCATAACCTGTAAGCCATAACAATTGTGACGGCACTGACCACACAGGTTTAGAAATATTTTGGTGCACCAGAGCATATTGCTTCCGATTATGCTCGTTATTTACATCTAGTACATTTAAAAACATGTGTTTCCAGTGGGGGATGAAACACTTCACGTCAAGCCCGTATTACCCTTGTGGTAACCAAGTCGAGCGCTTCAATAAGAACTTGAAGGCCTTCTTGACAATAATTTCTAATGCTGACCAAACCTTGTGGGACAAGGATTTGGAACTTATTTACTTAGGGTTTAATTGTACTGTGCATAGCGCCACTGATGTGTTCTATTTTCGGTCGCCATCCTTCCCATCGTCTTCTTAATATTTGGGGTCTCCCTTCTCCCGCATCCCAATTGAATGATGCTGACAGGAACCGGTTGATTGGGGAGGTGGCTCAACGCCTCGCTGCAGCGAAGAGGAAGGTCGCGGAACGTTTAGACAGGACTAGGATAGCCCCTCCCTTTTCTGTAGGCGATCTTCTGTTATGCAAAAATTTTTCGTTAGCTGATGTGGGCGCACAGCAGAATGCCAAATTCTTGGTAAAGTTTAATGGACCTTACATGCTAAAAACGTTTTTGGGTCCTAATACTGTATTGTTGAAACTACCGAATTCCCCTCGGGGAACTCGGAAGGCGCACGTTTGTCATTTGAAACACTTTGTACCAAGGGTTTGAGTATTTATAGTGTATTAGAATTAAGTATGGATATTATTTGCAACTTTGTATTTTAGGGATATTTATTGGTTTGTTAATTTTTGTTGGTTTTCATTGTTGTGATTGTGATGCGCGTATCCTATGTACCTAGACCCAGTTTCCCTTATCTTCTGCTTCTGTATTTTTTTTCTTGTTTATGCTTTTCCACTCTTCCTCCTGCTTTATTTCTGCTTTTTTCTTATTTCTATTCCATGCTTCTTCGTGTGCCGAGCCACTTCAAGATTCGACGAGTCCTGTGAAGAAGTGTGATGACTGGAGCTACTGTGACGTCCGAGGTTGAGTTCGTGCCATGCGTCCGCCCGCCCAGATGCACTGTTTGTTGCTGTACTCCTATGTTGTTGGAAGCTGCTGTGCCTGAGTCCCCCTCAGCTGCAACCCCTATGCTTCGCTGTGCGGCTGGTTGCCGCTGCTCTGGGATGCTGTGTCTATGGCAGCTTTCTCTCTCTTCTTTCTTCCTGCTGCCTGGAGGATGTTTCTCCTGAGAGACTTTGTCATAAACTTTCACTTCAAGATTTACTTCAAGATATTCGTTTTTATTGAGACTTATCTATAAGCGTTAATTTCTCAAGATGCTACTTGTTATGAACTACTTCAAGACTTGTCTTTTCTATCAACATTTTGAACTATTCTTGTGTACTCTACGAACTATCACTTCATGATATGTTTTCCTACTATGTATTGTATAAACATTTGCTTCAAGATCTTCAAGATTTTGTATTTCTTATGAACTTTTCTTCGTCTTCAAGAGTGTTACTGTTTAAAACATCTGGGGTCGCAGGCTTACTTCGAACATTATTTGTTATGAGAGAGATTTAGGGGGAGGAGAGTGCACCGTCTGGTGCTCAGTGCGGTGACGGTGGCGCGTGGCGGGTCTTTATGGAACTTAGGCTTCTGACTCGGCTCGCGATCTCTATGCTTTTTCTTCTGATATACTTGTGTTCTATGTTTCCCCTTCTACTCTTCCTCGCGCATGTGCAGTTTTCTGAGGCCCTGACCAAGCCTCTTGCTGGTGTGCTTGCGTGGCCTATACTTTTACTTCTTCGTCTGCTCCTATTCAGGTCAAATGTAAGTGTCTGTAGCTCCAGATAGTTGTTTGCTTGGGAACTTGTTCCCCATGGCGGTAAGGCGGCTGCCGTCATGTGCATATAGTTAAATTTTAAATTCTTTGCTTTTATTCCAAATTGTTCCTTCGGTTGCCGTCTAGTGAAAATTACGTTTTTGGATTAAATTTAGAATGAATAGGTTTGCTCAGAAATGTTTAACTCGTTGCTACGTTTTTAGTATTTGTAATTTTCTTGTTGAATTGGTAGAGTGTATGGCGCCGCGTGTACATCATTTCTGATGTCTGTCGTTTTCCTGAATCTAGTCAGTTGCTTGATAATTTCAGTTTTATAATAGTGATTTTTGATCGTCCAGATTGGAGCTCGTTGACGCGTCGTTTAATATACGTCAAGCATATTCTCTATTTTGATAATGAATTCTGAAACACGCTTACGTAAGAAATCAGGAATTTTCTGCTATGATTTGTTAAATTCATCATGTTGATTATGACGTTCAACTCAGAAACGTTGATATATTCTTGCTTGACGTTAACGTTTAATTTACATGTATTGGTTGGTCAAACGTATTTATGTGCGTGACTTTGAGGTATCATTGTACATTTTCATAAAGGTCAAATGTGCATGTGGACACAATCTTTAATAACTTTCAGGGTATATTTATTGTATATTTTTGATGTCTATTTCTTCGCGCGTAAGCACCCATTTGGATTGCTAACTTGATAATATGTACCTGCTTAATATGTTTTTGAATCTTTTTTGTAATTTTAAATTGTGTTTTTTATACACTCGTCAATGATGTTGCTTGCAATTTACATTTTGAGCTTGAGCAATAAATCTAAACAAACCTTGAAATATTTTTTGTTTGAAAAACCCTCAGATTTATGTACGTACATTTTCATAGTGTTTATTGGCACTTGGTAATTAAAGACTAGTGTATCTTGTTCACTGAATTACTCTTGCAACTGTAAGAGAACACTTCATTCCAAAACAAATTTGGTGGAGGGGGAAGGCAAAACGGGGTACAGCGACAGAACGGTGTACCCAAAAAACTTAGTAAAAATATTTTCCTTTTCAAAATGTTTCTTAAACTGACACTGGTGACCTTTATTGTAATTTTGCATCATTTAGCACTTTTCAGAACTTTTTCGCTTCAGAATTACTATTGTATTAAATTGATAACCCCGCTAGTAATCAGTTTTCTACAAAACCTTGTCCTTAACGATCCAAGTTTATTTGCAAAGAGAGGAAATGAATTTCGAAACACATTGTAATAATATAACTTTAGATTTATGACAAGGGTTATCTATGAAAAGTCTACAGCGCTTAGACGTTTTTCTATGGTTGGCATTCGGTTGCAAATGTGGGCCATATGTTATGCACGTGACTTAACGTTGGCACAATGTAATACAGTATCTTAATAATTTCTACCAACACATATTTTACAGACATTATAGCACCACACATTAAATTGTAATGGTAATGAGGGCATACAAATATGTTTTGCAAGCGCAATTTCGTGGAATTTTTAAGTAGTTATCTGAACAATTTTTTTAAAAAAGTTAGTACACTTACTACTTGGCCCTCATTTTGAAACCAACCGATTTTCATTAAACTTTTCAAGGCTATAATTTTAAGTGCTATTTTTCGCCCTTAATAATGTTTGTAAAAATGTTTTAAACATGAGCAATTTCTTTAATACTGTCAATAAAAATTCTAAATTAATAATATGTGCGATTTGTATTTTGTTTGGGAAATACTGAGGAAAAACATTCTTTTGGATCTTTTTAATAAACGGGGAAAGAATGTATTGAATTAATAAACCAAGTATTTGTTACTATGGATGTTGCTATTGAGACGCAAATAAGGTATGCAAGTATTTAAAATTTGCTTGCTTATGATGTGA
This sequence comes from Medauroidea extradentata, assembly GCA_003012365.1. NCBI lineage: Eukaryota > Metazoa > Arthropoda > Insecta > Phasmatodea > Phasmatidae > Medauroidea > Medauroidea extradentata. Next base: position 82,197 of record PNEQ01028008.1, read on the forward strand.
ACCACCGTCCACGTTCCTATTCTAGACCGTTTGCTCTGCTGCCCTCCCGAGCGAAGGTCCTGCACTCGCGACCTGATGAGGCTACTCCAAGGGTTACACCATGCAGACCTGTAGCGAGTAACCTTTCACTCATGCTGGCATTGGGTGCAGCAGATAGGGAATATATTAATTAGTGGCCACACATGCTTTAATTAATGTATTTCCCGGGAAACCCTACGAGTGTGAGAGTCATGAAGCGTGTGTTCTGCGGTAGTGCCAACATAACACTTGCAGCGGCATCTGTTTTAGTTTTTAGTTTTCTACTGATGTCATTTATTTTGTACTTTTTTTTCTTAATGAGAGTATATTGTGTGTATTGTAAATTTAGTTGATATCAGTTTCTGTATGCAAGTTTTGGCGGGCAATGCTGCGCTACTAGAGCGCGTCCCGCCATTTCGGCAGTCCTGCCCCAGACATTCACGGGAGCACATGTGCGGGAGGTTCGCTCCGTGACGCCATCGGTTGTCCGCTTGTGTCGTGACTTGCGTTAATCTGTATAATAGCAAAGCATGCATTAAAATATGTAGTAAAATTATATACGTGTATACTTTTTTTTTATTTGACGTGCCACGGCCACTTCATATACAGTGCTGATAGTGTGATCTTGGCGTCGCCCTGGCCATAACAAGGGCGCAACGCATCGCTAGTCACTACTACGCAACAGCGACGCTGCAGGGGGTAGCCACATGGCCGTCGACCACGCTCTGAGGTCTCTGCTCAAGTTTCGCCGAGCTCCTAACATTAGCGAAACTGGCGCCTAAAGGGTTTTCTCCGCATCCTTCCCTGACATAGTCTACTTATAACCGACCCCCAGCTTCCCCAAGTCGCGTCACTTATATAAATAATGAAATTTTTTTAATAACGCAAATTTCAGCCCGATTATCACGTGGTACTTTTTAAATTTTTTGAATTGAAATGTGATGCAAACCAACACAAAAATAAAGATATACAGTACAACTGATATAATTTACAATTTTTAGTTTTATGAAACTAATTGGCAATACTGCTAGTAAACATTGGAAAATTAAGTTTGTTGATTCTCATAAATTATGTGAAAAAGCATATAGGTAACAAATCAACATTGGAAATTCTTAGCAAACTTAAGGTTGTTAACTCAATTGAAAATTTTTGAAGTTCAAGTACAACCCAACTTACCGCCAGAATACTATCATTTTAATGTTCAGAACGCTACGTTCTTCAACTTTGAAGAAAATTTGGGCAAATGTTTTGTTGTACGTGAAATGCAAGTGATAAATTGAATACTGTTTGCATAGTCGTGTTTATTTAATTTTTATAGAAAAAAAATTAAAACCAGTATATGTAAATTCTACAAACGTCATGCAATACCCTGCTTACATGCTTACATGTTTATTTAGGAAGTTATATATGTTAAACAACACGTGAACACATAGTATATTAGTCAGAAAATAGTGATATAATTGCAAGCAGAATTATTTTTGTACAAAAACTTTCTGATAAAATAATTACAAATACTTAAATCACTTATATTAACACATATCGCAATTGTGTTTATTTCCACTTCAATGACCTGAGTCAAAGTACAACATAGAATCTTCACTGCACTGATGATATGCTGGTGGTGGTGAAGATATCAATGCCAAATGACTTGTGGTTAAAGTGCCTCCAGTATTGCTTCTGTCTATTCGTGTTACTGATCCACGATTAGTACAAGGCGGAGCAATAGGTGCATAGTGTTGCCAAGGTCCTATTTGTGATGAGATTGCAGAAGAGCTGCTGACTTTGCGCTGCTAAGCGTTTGTAAGCGTATTCAACAAATCTGACTTCACTTTCAGTCGGGCATGTTCTGGAATTTTTTTAGTTCCGCAAACGAAGATAGCATGAGTAGCGTGTCTTCATCACGCGATTATGAATTGTATTCATTCCGTGTAGTTTTGTTTTTCAAGACCCTGTACAGAGCAACCTTTTCTTCTACATGTGTCTTTGCTCGCATATGTTTTCGTGCTTGAATAAACGTTCCTTTGCCTTGCCAAATTCACAAAAATACTTTCCCCTTTTAATATCAGTTTGCCATCAGATTGCTGATCTTCGACGCTTGAGGTTTTCTAACAGTTTGTAAGAATCACAGATGATCGAAACATATGCACTTTTTGATTTGAGTCCCACACATCTCGGTCCTTTACAATACCAATTCTCTGGTGTAGCTAATTCTTAATCTTTTCCATCTCCTTGGATGTGTTGCAGCTATAGCAAAGAGAACATTTTTTTACTTGTAATGTTACTTTTTTCCTATGTGTGCTGGATATTAGAAAGCTTGGGGCACAAAACAAGCCAGAGCAGGGTACAATAGTGGCGGTAACAGCCGTGTTAATTTATGTAACTGACTATGGTCTTCTACGATCTTCTACCTCATATCCACTGCTCCCATTTAGTACAGCTACGCTTTCTGGTGTGATATTGTAAGAGTGAAACGCTTGCACTCTGCACAGAAGTTTTTACCTTCACTCAGGCTTCCATGTATCCTACAAGAGTTTCTTTGAATAGTTCTAGGGCACTGTTGCGGGGTGTAGAGCTGAAGCCAGAGCCTGTTAGATATTAAACCTAGTGAAAGTTTCCTTGATCTCTCTCATGATATTTTCGTTACCTATTTTTATCTTTATTTTATTTAAAACTTCTTGTGAGCTTTCATGACTCTATTATACTGTTACGGTGGATTTTGCAGGATTTAGATTTTTTTTTTTTGGTTATGGTTTTTTTCTTAAGACAAGTTATAGAATCCGACGGTTTATGGCTTTTTGTCGAGTTTATCGGATTTGCTTTTTTGAAATTTCTTTTAACTTGTATAAATTGGATATTAGTTATGCTGTATTGTTGGGTTATTTGGCTAAATGATAATTTGGGATTGATAGTTTTTTTGGTAAATGTTTAATTTCAGTCGTGTAGTTAAGCC